>CM021108.1:428499429-428696412 GCA_007115665.2 Sequoiadendron giganteum | reverse complement strand
GGTTTTGAATGTGTGGACCCCTAGTGGTGGATCTTCATTTATCTTTTTTTTAATTTTTCTATAGGCAATGAGCCTCCTTTCTGGATAGTGAGTCCTTCTCAAGGTAGTGAGCCCTTAATCTGAGTAGTAATCCTTTGTATTTATGCAGTGAGCCCTCTAGCAGCGAGCCTTTGTATCTGATATTGCTTTACTACTATAATGTGAGTTAATCCTCACTGAGGTTTTTCTCTCATTGGGTTTTCCATGTAAATATGGTGTCTCTAGTGTTTTCTTTCTATTATTTTCATTTCATGTTTACACTTAATAATAGATTGAAGTTAAGGTGAAAAGATTAAGTTTAAAAGTAAAGTGATTTGATACAACTGATTCACCCTCCCTCTCAGTTGTCTTGTGTATTTCAATAGTGAAGGGTTGGCCTAAGTTTCTAGTACCTCGTTGGGGCTCCTAACCCACACTTGTGATGAGCTGGTGTTCATAGTTATGCCTCATGCACCCTTTTGGTGTATCAAGGACTCATGAGATAGCTTGTATAGCCTAGATAAGAACCATGTTTTAGTCATAGCTTGGTGTAGTGTGGAGATTGTGGATGGCACCCTGAAGTTACTCACCACGTACTCCCTTAGGTCGACATAGAAATCCTTGTGGTGAACTATGATAGCTCCCAAGAGAGAGAGAGAAGGTGAGCCCGTGGCGTCTATTGATGACCCTGTGCCACTGGATCTCTAGCTATCCACCTTCACGAGAAAAGGGTGTTCCCACCTAATTATCACAGAGTATTAACCCTGGGTAACCCCCAAGGTGGTGGGCCTACATTGAGTTTGTAAACCCTTATCACTAATTTTAGGCTTGTGATGTCTAGCATGTCTTCTTGTTATATACCAGTGAGTGTGTTTAGTTCAAGTTATCCCTTGCCCACTACTTGTTGTTTGTTGTTTTTTAGTCCTTTTCCATAGTCCATCCGTTCCCTTAGAGGTGAATTTGCTTCCTACAAAGGCGATTTTTCAATGTGGATGGGCAATCCTGCCCTTCCAAGGATGAATATGTGTCTCAATCCAATCAAGTCTCACCATCCCGAATAGGCGAACATGCTTCTTTCAAAGGCGAACCCGCAGGTCCCATCCCTTAGATAGGCGTATCTGTATCCACCCGTTCTCTAAATAGGAAAACTCATTTTCCATAGAGGAAAATACGAGTTTGAATCTCCCAATCCTCTATCCATATATCCCCTAGAATAGGTGAGTCCGCTCTCCATAGAGGTGATCCTGCATTTGAGTTTGTACCCCTGGGTCCGTACACTCGAGGAAATAGGAAATCTTAATCACCTGATAGGAATTTCCATGTTTTGTCCATACATTTGAAGATAGGGGTGATCTTGTGACCTAGATAGGAAAACTTGTTTTCCTGAGAGGTGATCTTGTAGTCGCCCATTTGTATGTATTCTTGTTTAGGCGAACCCGCTTTTTGTTTTGGTGATCTTGAAAATCTTTAACATACAATCCAAGATATAGGCGAACCTATGAACCCTAAACAAGCAAACTTGTTATACATAGGGGCGAACCTGCAAACTTTTGGATAGGCAAACCCATGATCTAGAAGGGTGAATCCTCCTAACACAGAGGTGAATCCGATCTAAATACAAAATCCAGGGAGTGAATCATCTTGACCACTAAAATCCTTCTTCATTTCGAGTCCATTCTTGTGATAAAAAAAAAATTATTATCATCCATCTATCTGTAATCATCATTTTCATTCATCTACATTTTTCAAAATCCATCCAATCGTCAATCTAATCACATAGGTTCATCTTAGGACATCCTTACATGGGATATCCATCATCGATTTGTCAATCTAGGTCCCTTAGATATTCATTTTAGGGTCTTTATATCCAATTGGGTTAGGCAATTAACCCTAATCAGTATCATCCTTGCTTACTCAAGACCTTCATCCTGTTGAAACCTGAAATTTCCTACCATTTTTTACAAGATTTTAGGTTCCCATGATGAAGAAAATGGGTTGCAACACTCAGAAATACAGTTGTGAGATCTACTCGAGGAACTTACTTTGAAAAATCACAACTTAAAGCCCATTCAGTTTTATGCCAAACTGCTTTGCAAACACATTTATCTGCCATATGTGAGTGTGTACACCAAATTTCATCTTTTTGCAATCAATTGTGACAGGGTTTCAAAGTATCAAGTTGGAGGGTTCTGAAAAGATTGTTGTATGCACATTATGAAATCTACCAAAGAGGCCAACTTTGGAGATAAATATCTATCATTTGGATGACTTTCATGAAAAACCAATTGGTGTTCCATATTCTTCCCATGTTAATCTACTTCCATGCCAATTTGCAAGGTCCTAGCATCTCATTTGCTATTTTTTCAAAACCAAAACCAAATGAATTTTGCACAGTTTTGACACTGGCAGTCCCAAAAAGTTTCATAGAGTACACTTTGGCATTTAATATTTTTTCAAGGAAGTACATTGGTGAGAATCCCTTTTGCAAACATGTTAATTTGACCTAAATGAACTAATCCCAAGGGTGGCAGCTTCCCAGAATCAAATTTGATATTTTTTCAAGGAGGCAAGTTGGTGAGTTTTAGTTGAGTTTGACAAGTGCAATTTGCAGAAACAGCTAAGCAACTTTGAGAATTAAGAGTTTTCAATCCTGATGAATTCATTCTAATCCATTTAAAAAACATGCTCCCCTATCATAAATCAACATTTTAGTGCATTTTCATGGCCCTAGGAGAATGTATGAAAAAACAATTAGGGTGATTTCAGAGGCTACCTAGCTCATTTTGATCACAATACAAAGTGTCAAAAATCAAATTCTATTTACTAATTCAAGTTCAGATGCATTTTGATGGGATGTCTGTGAAGAGATAGGGTATCTTGGAATTCAAGTATTAAGGGATGTGATGCATTATCTCCCACTCAAAGGATGTCATGAGATCTACAAAATTGTTAGTCATTATAGAACATTGGCTTGCTACAACCTTGCTATTGCATTACAAGTTGTCTTATACTATCCTTGCTCTTCTGCTCTCATTTCATCAACATTCAAAAGTTGACAAATTCCTAAAGATCAGGATTAAATCAAATGCTAAATCAAAGATTTACTCTTTGATGATAAATCATGCCAATGTGGATTTCAGAGTTGATTAGCCTAATACATTTATACACGAAATGTGGCCTTATCTTGATAAAGAAATTCATAAATAATAAGAGACAAAACAAAGACTATGATAGAGAAATATGTTGGGAAGTTCAAAACATAATCTATTAAAATAAAAATTCTTACATTGGGACCACTTCTTCCTACACTACAAGAAGTGAAAGTCTATGATACACAAGAAACGAAAATGATCATTGAACCTGCTCTTAAGTGGGTTGAAAACCCAAATATTATTATGACAGTTAAATAATTCAATCTAAGAGCTATTGTGCAATGGGTAGATTTACATGTTCTTACAATCCCACGAAGCCACTTGTGCCAACTTTCCCATACTTTGCAAAGTTATTGGTCTCTCTTATGGAAAAGCCCCATGTTGATTTTGGATTGAAACTACTTGGTAGAGATTTTATGGCCATTCTAGGTCTTTATCATATTATCAGAAGAGAAGGTTGGCAACTTATATGTGTATTCGAAGGCATTGAAGTTGCCTATCTTGGATGATTAGATAACTATGCATAAACATATTCGTGTACTCTATGTAAAAGTGGCTAAGCCAAGTAGCTTAAGAAAGAAAGACACAATGGGAATCATCATCTACCACACAACTTGACAAAATAATAAAGATTCAAATCCTTTAGGAGGAGAAGTTTTTTAAGTTGATTGGCATCACTCGTTGCTCAAAATTGCAATCTACAGTATCTAAGCCACTACTTCTTTTAAGTGGTTCCTATTGAGCTTTCCAACTAAAATTTTGAGGTAGCAGAACGTCATCATCATGATTTCTAGCATTCAATATGGTAGCATACATACGTGATGGGAAATATCTTGTAGAGCTGGAATATAGAATAAAAGGCATAGGTAAAATAAGAGAGAGACAACAAGAAAAGAGATTGTGCCCTACGTGAATACCATGATAGAAATTTTTCATAGATTGGAACAATCAATGGGTCACAATATGCAAAATTGGGATACACTTAAGGAGGATTAAAACTCGTTGAATACTTCATCTATGCCTAGTATCATGAGACTGAAAATAGACAATTGGCTTATAACAAAAGAAACAGTCAAAGTGGCACAAAGTGAATAAGATTCGAGGAATTCTTATGTTGATATTTCACCTGGAAATTGGAATTATTTTGCAGCTTCTCACAAAGCAGGACAAATTTATGGCATGTTCAAAGGTGTCTCTTAATCAATAGATTTGAATGCATGAAGGCTCGAACTTGAAGATTTGAATGTTTTTTGCAAACATCACTTAATGTTCTTGATCAATAGATCAATTTTTCCAGTGAGATTCTTGTTCAATTTGTGTGGAAGGAGATGGATCAGTATCATTTGAACACAGTATTCTCCTATCTACTGAGCCATGTCACCATTCACTTCATTTTTTACTGAAGCCTTATTTCAAAATTTACTCAAAGTTCTTGATTCTGGAGTGAAGGAAAGTATACATTATTGTAGTTTTTCTAGAAGTTGGAGAACAATGCAACAACTTAGAAATTTATCTCGCATCCCCATAAGGAGCTCAACAATAAACCCTAAAACTGGTGCAGCATTTCAAATTGAAAAAAAATTATCGAAGAGAGATATAAGTATCAGAGTGAGATTATTCCAAGTCTCTTCGAACTCCCGAAAATGGGAAGAAGGCATATTAAGGGATTTATTGTGAAGAAGAAAATATATAGGGGTGAAATTTTTGAAAGACTCTCCGATATTCTGAAACAAAAGGTATACGAGTACATAAGGAATTATCTATCAAAGAGAGACATTGACTTCGATAGGAGTAAAAAACTAGTCCCTTCAAAATAATGACTGTGCACCTAAACTGCATAGACATTATCAAGATTACTATGGGGTATCAGGGTGAGATCATCCAAAGTCTCCTCGAAACTAATAAATCCCTTTGATTCCCTTCATGACAACAAAGTATGAATACAATTTTACTTTGTAGCAGGAACTTTTAAAGAGAAATCTATTAATTTACCTCCCCATGAAGACTATGGAAAATTACTATTCGGGTATCAAGTGAAATATTAAGGAAAATGAACTAGGTTGAGACTTTATTTTGTGTGGTGATATAAATAAAGTTCTAAATTATTTTCACTAAAATGTGAAATATTTTCACCAAGGGAGTAGATGATTATTTTGAAGAATACTTTTATTATATATGAAAGTGCATACAATTGGGAAATAGAGAATTTTCATCAAGAGGGTAAAAGAATATAAAAACCATGAAGTGAGAAGCTATTTTTACTTAAAAGAGAATTTTTCTAATTGGGTGGAAATAAAGTTGCCAGCAAAAGAAGGATAATTATTCAAATTAATTTTTATGGGAGTCCAAAGATCAAGTTAAAGTTAATTATTTCATCTACGAAGGATAACTAATTAAATAAAGAGTTGCACTAGACGGATGTGTGACGAGTCATAACCTTGGAAGTAAAATGTATATATTATAGATGAAATCAAAAGAGATAATCAGTAGTAGTTAGGAAATCATTAATAGTTAGATAGGTTGATCAGTTACCTCAATAGAATATTATGATGTGTATTGGAAAATCTGTTGAAATAATATAATGGAGAAGAATGTATAATTTTGTGATCCACCACTAGTGTCAATTGTTTGTTGATAGTATACGATTAGTTGGCTATCTCCAGTTTGGTGCTTTCTTATTATTTAAATTGGTTTATAAAGATCAAATTATCAAGGCACATTTGGTGTTATTGTGTAATTTAATTAATTGGTTTCTTCAAAATAATTAAAATACTCTTAATAAGTCATAGTAATCTAGGAGTATCATTTGGATCAATAAGAAGAGCCCTATAATTGATAAAACTATCATACTATCTCCAGTTTGATTCTATCTTGTTATTCAAATTATAAATATATTTGGTTTGTCAGGGCATGCTTTCTAATTTTGTGTGATTCAATTAACTAGTTCTTTCAAAAGGATTAAAACTTCCTATTAGTTAATCATAGTAACCTAAAAAGAATTATTTGGATCGATAAGAAGAGTCTGATAGTTACATCCTTGCATGTTTATACAAGGTATAAATAGTCACAAGTGCCAAAGAGTTCAAAATTTATCTCATAAGTAGGTCACATATCAGTCACCTCTTGACTCCATTAACCCAATAGAATTAGGCACTGATCATACCATTTTATTACAAAACTTCATAAAACCTTATTCATACATTCATATTTCAACTTTTAGCACTAAGAATAGGAGTAGCTAGCAAGCCTTCATCTATTCAACACTTCATGCCACTATGGATAGATCCTTAAATCCAATCAAGTCATATAACTCTTAAAATCTACATCAATCATCAAGGTTCACCTGCCTAGGTTTAGCAAAGCCTGAAGTGCAAGGAGTCGTCAACCACATAGGTTAACTCCATTCGTTAGTTCAAAAACGTTGTAGTTCTAACCATAGATCCTGGTATCCTCTTAGGATTTACAACCTGCATTTTTGAGACCTAACAGATTGGCGACTCTACTAGGGACAAACATGAGAAAATCTAGTAGCTAGCCACCCTGCCTTATAGAGTCATTAATGAAAGTATATGTGCCTAATTCAGACCAATGGCCTGATTCATGAGTTACTCTCGACCAAGTGTATGAAATGGTTGTTGTCATAGAGAAAATCAAGTATGAGCATGCTAGAAATTTTAAATCTAGCAACATAGAAAATGGTGATTCCATTGATGAATATGGAGAAACTGATCAAAAAATACAATCCATAGATGAAACATGTTTAAGTGAAGTTTTCAATGATGATGTTCCAAATATGAATGAAGATGAAATTATTGAAGACAAATTTTCCACCTTGGAGGATGATTGCAGTATTGAAGATGATGCAAGGGACACACCGTCTAAGGAATACATTAGCAATGAGTCATATGATATGAAGGAGTAGCCATGTATGCATTGTCATAGCATTGACAATAATACATTGGAAGCTGAAGCAAAAAGGGATAGTCTGCCCTGCAACAATGAAGAGGGAAATGATTGCTATCAGTCCATAGAGGATGGGTATGCAAGTAAAAATAGTTTCTATGATAGTTTGCATGATGAGGATGAAGATATAGAAGGTCTCTCTTGCATATCAGATTATGACTATGAGAACAGTGCATGTTATGAAGAATCCATTGAATATCTTGATCTTAATAATAAAAATAAGAGCCCTATGGATTTTGATTTACAAAAAAGGGATGCTCGCAACCCTTACATGAGGAAGAATCAATGGAAGATGTGAAAGAAGAAGAAATTCCTCTTGATAGTGAACAAGTGGAACATTCATCGATAGTCAAATAATGTGATGACACAATAGATGAAAGAGAAGTTTGTACACCTAAAAATGATTTTCATTTTTTTTCGAAACCATTGTATGATCAAAAAATAGAAGAAGATCAAATGACATTTTTCCAAGACTACATCAACAATGAGATGGATGAGGTGGAATGTTTACTCCATAGTAAAAAAATTTCAAATCTATTGACTCTTGAATATCAGAGATATACACATAAGAATGATTCAAAAACTTCATCATCAACATGCATTTTCTTTGAGAGTGAAGGTACTTTGTGTGACAATAAAGATGAATACAATTCATGTGATCCCAAGCATAGTTTTCGCAGTGATAAAGGAACTCTTGAAGCTAATCTAGAACCCATGTCTATCCTTGTTCAAGAGGAGATAAATAAATCAGAATTAGAGATCTTTGAGAATGACATTGACTTTCATATCATGGATAATATATGCTCAGCATCAGTTGGTTCAAATGTACATATTGATGAGTGTATGGATCAAAAGTTGATGTCACTAACAATTGGTAATATGGAAGATGTTGAAAATATCTCAGATGAGGTTGTCTCAGAATATGTTGATATGGCAGATTTCTCAGACGAGCATGTGATAAGCATTTATATGGTTGAATGAACAACATAAATAATTGCTTTGCTAGAAATTTTTTGCCTAGTTTTCACCAATGGCCCAATGAAATTTTTAAATACTTTATGCATACTTATGATGAAGTAAGACCGAATGATTTCAAATATGCAATGAATTATGAATGTTTTCAGTTTTCAGATAAACTAGGAGATCATTTCATGATGCATGATAGTAACCAAAATGATGAATAATGTTGCATTGAGAATAAAATTTCCCGATATCATGAATGGGGCATGATTTTGTCACATGATAGCAACAATTTTCAAATTATGCCTAATTATTAATTGAAGAATGGAAAAGGAAATATGGGTAGTGCTAAAGGTGGTGTTGTTTTGAAAGTTTCCAATGGCAGTGGATATAGCAGGGTAGATTGCATTTTTCAAGAGGAATCTGATGAAATCATATCAGAATAAGGTGTATGATAGAGGGAAGTTCAAACCTTTCTTTTAGGTGGACTTAGGACATCATTTATAGTTTGAATTTCAGACCATAACACATCAGGGGCAGAAGTCACTCTATTGCCAAATAAGTAAGACGCTTGGTCTACTCATACCAGAGATCTAGATTCTTGTTATACCCACAAGGGGCATACATCCCTAATTGGAGCCACTGTTGGAACCTAAAATTTCCTACCATTTTTTGAAAAAATTTAGGTTCCCATGATGAAGAAAATGGGTTGCAGCACTCAAAAATACAGTTGTGAGATCTACTCCAGTAGCTTTGAAAAATCACAACTTAAAGCCCATTCAGTTTTATACCAAACCTCTTTGCAAACACATTTATCTGCCATATCTGAGTGTGTACACTAGATTTCAGCTTTGTGCAATCAATTGTGACAATGTCTCAAAGTATCAAGTTGGAGGGTTCTGAAAAGATTATTGTCTGCACATTATGAAATCTACTAAAGAGGCCAACTTTGGAGATAAATATCTATTAGTTGGATGACTGTGATGAAAAAAGAATTAGTGTTCCATATTCTTCCCGTGTTAATCTACTTCCATGCCAATTTTCAGGGTCCTAGCATCTCATTTGGTATGTTTTCAAAAACAAAACCAAATGAATTTTGTACAGTTTTGACACTAATAGGCCTAGAAAGTTTCACAGAGGACACTTTGATGTTTAATATTTTTTCAAGGAAGTACATTGGCGAGAAGCCCTTTTTCACACATGTTCATTTCACCTAAATGAACTAATCCCCAGGGTGGCAGCTTCCCAGAATCAAATTTGATATTTTTCAAGGAGGTAAGTTGGTGAGTTTCAGTTAAGTTTGACAAGTGTAGTTTGTAGAAACAACTAAGATAATTTGATCATTAATAGTTTTCAATCTTGATAAATTCACGCCAATCCATTTAACAAAGCTCCCCTATCATAAATCAACATTTTAGTGCATTTTCATTGCCTTGGGAAAATGTATGACAAATTTTTCAAGGTGATTTCAAAGGCTGCCTAGCTCATTTTGATCACAATACAAAGTGTCGAAAATCAAATTCTAATTACTCATTCAAGTTCATATGCATTTTGATGCAATGTCTGTCAAGAGATAGGGTATCTTGGAATTCAGGTATTAAGGGATGTGATGCATTATCTCCCACTCAAAGAATGTCATGAGATCTACAAAATTGTTAGTCATTATAGAACATTGGCTTGCTACTACCTTTCTATTACATTACAATTTTTCTTATACTATCCTTTCTCTTCTGCTCTCATTTCATCGGCATTCAAAAGATGACAAATGCACAAAGATCAGGACTAAATCAAAGGCTAAATCAAATATTTACTCTTTGATGATAAATCATGCCAATGTGGGTTTCAGAGTTGATTGGCTTAATACATTTATATGTGAAATCTAGGCTTATCTTGATAAGGAAATTCATAAATAATAAGAGATGAAACAAAGACTATGATAGAGCAATATGTTGGGAAGTTCAAAAATAGAATCTATTAAAATAGAAATTCTTATATTGGGCCCACTTCTTCATACACTACAAGAAGTGAAAGTCTATGATACATAAGAAAAGAAAATGATCATTGAACCCGCTCTTAAGTGGGTTCGAAACCCAAATATTATTGTAGCAGTTAAAGCATTCGGTCTAAGAGCTACTACACAATGGGTAGATTTGCAGGTTTTTGCAATCCCACAAAGCCACTTGTGCCAACTTTCCCATGTTTTGCAAAGATATTGGTCTCTCTTATGGAAAAGCCCCATGTTGATTTTCGATTGAAACTACTTGGCAGAGATTTTATGGTCATTCTAGGTCTTTATCATATTATTAGAAGAGTAGGTTGGAAACTTATATGTGTAGCCAAAATCATTGAAGGTGCCTATCTTGGATGATCAAAGAACTATGTGTAAACATATTAGCGTAGTCCATGTGAAAGTGGCTAAGGCAAGTAACTTAAGAAATAAATATAGAATCAGAATCATCATCTACCACATGACTTGACAAAATGATGAAGATTCAAAGCCTTTAGGAGAACTTTGTGAAGTTGATTGGCATCACCTATTCCTCACAATTTCAATCTAGAGTATCTAATCCACTACTTCTTTTAAGTGGTTCCTATTAATCTTTCCAACTAAAATTTTGAGGTGGCATAGCATCATCATCATGCTTTCTAGCATTCAATATGGCATCATGCATACATCATGGGAAATATCTTGTGGAGCTAGAACATAGAATAAAAGGCACATGTAAAATAAGAGAGAGACAACAAGAAAAGAGACTATGCCCTACGTGAATACCATGATACAACTTTTTCATAGATTAGAGCAATCAATGGGTCACAATATGTGAAATTAGGATACACTTAAGGAGGATAAAAAAACATCGAAATCTTCATCTATGCTTGGTATCATGGGACTGAAAACAAACAATTTGCTTAAAACAAAATAAATAGTCAAGTGGCACAAAATAAAAAAGATGTGAGGAATACTTATGTTGATATTTCACCTAGAAATTGGAATTATTTTGCAGCTTCTCACAATGCAGGAAAAAATTATGGTGTGGTCAAAGGTGTCTCTTCCAGGGTACAATGCTTACAGATTCTTGGTTCAAAATGCACAAAGGCTCGAGCTTGAAGATTTGAATGTTTTTTACAAACATCACTTAATGTGCTTGATCAATAGATCAATTTTTCCTGTGAGAGTCTTGTTCAATTTGTGCGGCAGGAGATGGATCGGTATCGTTTGAACATAGTAGTCTCTTATCTATTGAGCTATGTCACCATTCACTTCATTTTTTACCAAAGCCTTGTATCAAAATTTACTCAATTTGTTTTTATTCTGGAGTAAAGGAAAGTATACATTATTGCAATTTTTCTTGAAGTTGAAGAACAATGCAATAGGTAACTCAAAAATTTATCTCGCATCCCCACAAGGAGCTCAGCAGTAAACCCTAAAATTGGTGCAACATTACAAAGCGGAAAAAAATTATCAAACAAAGATATAAGTGTCGGAGTGAGATTATTCCAAGTCTCTTTGACCTCCCGAAAATGGGAAGAAGGCATACTTAAGGGAGTTATTGGGAAGAAGAACAAATATCGGGGTGAACAATTTGAAAGTCTCTCTGATATTCTAAAAAAAAAGTATACGAGTACATAAGGAATTATCCATCGAAGAAAGATGTTAGACTTCGATAGGAGTTAAAAACTAGTCCCTTCGAAATAATGAATATGCACCAAAACAACATAAACATTATCCGGAGGACTTTGGGGTATGGGGGTGAGATCATTTGAAGTCTCCTTGAAACTGATAAATCCCTTTGATTCCCCTATGACAACAAAGTATGAATACAATTTTACTTTATAGAAGGCGCTTTTAAAGATAAATTTATTAATTTATCTCCCCGTAAAGACTATGGAAAATTACTATTTGGGTACTAGGTGAAATATTAAGACAAATGCACTAGGTTGAGACTTTATTTTGGTGGTGATATAAATAAAGTTGTAAAATATTTTCACTAAAATGTGAAATATTTTCACCAAGGGAGAAGATGATTATTTTGAAGAATACTTTTATTATATGAAAGTGCATACAATTGGAAAATAGAGAATTTTCATGAGGGGGGTAAAAGAATATAAAAACCATGAAGTGAGAAGTTATTTTTACTCAAAAGAGTATTTTTCTAATTGCGTGGAAATAAATTTGCCAGAAAAAGAAGGATAATTATTAAAATTAATTTTCATAGGAGTGCAAAGATCAAGAAGTTAAAGTTAATGATTTCATCTACGAAGGATAATTAATTAAATAAATAGTTAAACCAGACAGACATGTGACGAGTCATAACCCTGGAAGTACAATATATTACAGATGAAATCAAAAGAGATAATCAATAGTAGTTCAAAAATCAACAGTAGTTAGATAGGTTGATCAGTTGCCTCGGCAGAATATTATGATGTGTATTGCAAACCACCATTGTTGTCAATTGTTTGTTGATAGTATACAATTATTTAGTTGTCTCCAGTTTGGTATTTCTTGTTATTTAAATTGGTCTGTAAAGCTCAAATTATCAAGGCACATTTGTTGTTCTTGTGTGATTTAATTAATTGGTTTCTTCAAAAGAATTAAAATCCTCTTAATTAGTCACAGTAATTTGGAAGTATCATTTGGATTGATAAGTATAGCCTTATAATCGATAAAACTATCATATTGTCTCTAGTTTGATTCTATCTTGTTATTTAAATCATAAATATATTTGGTTTGTTAGGGAACACTTGCTACTTTTGGGTGATTCAATTAACGGGTTCCTTCAAAAGGATTAAAACTTCCTATTAGTTAATCACAGTAACCTAGAAAGAATCATTTGGATCGATAAGAAGAGTCTAATAGTTAAATCCTTGCACATTTATACAAGGTATAAATAGTTACAAGTGCCAAAGAGTTTGAACTGTATCCAGTAAGTCACATATCATTCACCTCTTGACTCCATTAATCCAATAGAATTAGGCACTGGTCATACCATTTTATTACAAAACTTCATAAAACCTTATTCATACATTCATATTTCAACTTTCAGCACTAAGAATAGGAGTAGCTAACAAGCCTTCATCTATTCCATACTTCATGCCACTGTGGAGAGATCTTTAAATCCAATCAAGTCATATAACTCTTAAAATCTACATTAGTCATCAAGGTTCACCCACCTAGGTTTAGCAAAGCCTGAAGTTTGGGGAGTCATCAACCACATAGGTTAACTTTGTTTCTTAGTTCAAAAATTTTGTAAGTCTGACCATAGAGCCTAGCATCCTCTTAGGATTTACAACATGCATTTTTGAGACCTAACACATCTATCATGAGTTAGTGATCATTTTTGGCCTTATCAATCTTCTACTATCTAGAGGTGGATTTTTATTGTAATCATCATTTTTATCATTCGATCCAATCATCAGCATCCTGCATCAGGATTGGTTTGGATTTGATCTTATTGATCCAATCTAATCAATCATCCAATTCAATCAATCCATCGATCTAATCCAATCCTATCCAATTACCAATCCATAATCATCCTATCGATCATCTAATCAACCAATCGATCTATCATCCTATCAATGATTTAGTTAATCATCTAGGACACCCCCACTTAGGTGCATCTTAGGGCTTAGTGTCATCTTGGTCTTCTAGTCACTTGCATTTTTATGCCCATTACCTAATCACAGTCAAAGAAAATCATGGAGCTACAACAATCCCAAGATGGTCAACCTTAGCACCCTTCGAATCCACCCACTAATGATGGATCTTCAAAATCCAACATGAAAATTCACCTTTTCCCTTCCATTGAGGAAGGCATGGTTAATCAACCCAAGCTAACTATTGATGAATATCTTAGTGATCCTACTAATGTGAAAATGACTAATTATCTTCTGACTGAGCATTAAGACAAAATCCTTGCCACATTGCTTATGAGGGGTACTAAGCCAACACCAGGGTTTGATTTATCACAATATGTCAATATCCCACCCCCTCCTCCAACATAGGAACCATAAAGTTCATAAGTTAATATGAGATCGTTAGTCCCTCAAGTACCTTAGGTTACCCCAAATCACACATGGTATCAATCTGGATTCGGCAATAATTTTTGTTCTCAAATCCCACCCTCTCATGTTTGGATTTAAGTCATGAGTGTAGCACCTAATCCCAACAATCCCCAAGGTCTTGGTCCTACTAATCCTCAAGGTTTTATCAATCTGGAATGTCCAAGTAATCCTCAAGGCCCTAGTCCTATTAATCCACAAGGTGGTAACCCACAAGGTCCTACCCCAACACCCTTTGTGCCATATGTGCCACCTCTTCCACTCAATCAACTAAGTCAGTCATCAGGGAACATTGGGGGCAATGTTTATAATCATTTCACTTCTACACCTCCTCACATTCCTCTCATCCAAATGCAACTGTTACCACAACAAAATTTGTTTCCCAATACTAGCCACTCCATCACACAACGACCTCTATCTCAACCTCCACATCAACCTCATGGTAATCCATCACAACCTCCCCATCAGCCACAAATCACTCCACAACAACAGTAACCACCTTATCAACAACCTCCTTATCAACAACCACCTTACCAGCAACCACCATAGCAACCTCCATCACAACCTCTACATCAATCAGAAATCAATCTACAACCACAAAAAACCCCTTTGCAATCCCAAGGCAACCCTACAACCCAATATCAATATTATTCGCAACCTCCACCTCACCATTTCTTGCCCCACTATGATCAACTTCCTCCACAAAATACTTATTATCAACACCTCCTCCACTAAGCACACCTAGATAGCAACCTACCACATGTAACACCAATCCTAACTATTCTTACTACAATGAGCATCCACCATCCTAGTAGCATTCGCCTTACGTTAATCCCCAACATCCACCACAAAACACTTACTATCAACAGCCTAATCTGCAACAGTCTCCATATGTATCCCAACAACAACCCACATATGATTACAAATCTAATACATCCTACTATTAGCAGCCATCATCCCAGCACCAGCGTGCCTCCTCATCATACTATCAAGCATTGTCAACATCCCAGTATCTAGTATACACCAATCCAAAATCCACTTACCTCAACCAATATCAACAATCCCTTAATATCCTCTGGCATCATATGATCAATCCATTCCACCTCCACCACTGCCTTATCAGTAATATGATTCATATGATCAGTCCAATCCAACAGGTCCTCCCCCATCAGCACCAATTAATAAAGAATGGGAAGAAATGAAATTTTCTCTAAAGGACTTGCAAGCTAGTACATTAAAGAAATCATTTAAGTTTGAGGAAATTTGTCCTTACCCATTTAACTCATCCATTTCACTCATCCCCTTCCCCAAATATGTTGAAATATTAAAATTCGACAAGTACAAGGGGATGGGTGATCCATGAAACCACTTGCAAGAGTTTTATATGCATTATCAGGAGGTCCTACATAATGATAACTACCTCCTTCAGTTATTCCCTAGGAGCTTAACAGGACAAGCTTTAGATTGGTTCATGGGTCTTCTGTGAGGGTTGATCTCTACCTTTTCCAATTTTTTAGAGAAGTTTTTCACCCATTTCTCTTTCAATCTTGAGAAAGATATAGACACCTTAGATCTCCTGAAAGACAAACAACATGATGGAGAAACATTTTCCAGCTACCTGCAAAGGTGGTGAACCTCAGCTATCCATCTTGAGTGAACTCATCCTAAAAAGGAGTTATTTGGCATCTTTGTCACAAACTCCCATCCAAATTTGGCTCAAAAATTATGTCTCTATTGTGTTGCGGAGGTAATTGAGAAGGGTACCATATTGAGAAATCCCTCATTGCTAAAAAGCTCATCAAAAAATTTAAAGAGGATAAAGACCAAAAATCTAGGGACAAATCATGCTATTGGAATAGGAACAAAGATATTGTTAATGATGGTGTCACCAAGACTAAGAATATCCAAGTGGCTAGCACTTCTCAGAGATCAGAAAATGCCTCTCATCCACCATCAATTACCAATTTCATATTCATACTACAAGGTACACCCCATCCTCCCCCGCCATCCAATCAATCCAATCAAGGGAATACTAAACACACATTCACTCCTTTAGGAGAGTCCCTAGATGCAATCTTCAAGAGATTACTCCAAGCTAATTATGTGGTTACATATCCCATTAGCAAACCTTTTGATTATTCAAATTCAAAACCTGTATGGTATACGGAGAATAAATATTTTGATTACCACAAGATTAAGGGTCACTCCACCAACAAATATCAAGAGCTTAAAAGTTGCATTCAAGATCTCATTGATTGAGGAGACATTTTAGTGGATGAAAACCAATCTACCTCATCCAATGCTTGGTTGCAAATATATTAAAACACCTTTCCCAAGCATAAACAAGGTCCTAGCACATCAAATGCAAACATTGGGTCCAACAATAACAACCAAAATAATAGCACAAACAATATCAGTTACAAAAACATGCCATATAATTATGAAAATATTGTTAGGTGCATTACCCAAATGGACCCACATGTATCCATGATTCATGTCAAAGGAAAATATCCCTAATGCATTGTTACCACTCTTTGCACTCGCATATCAGTTCTTAGGCCTTCCACCTCATCCCAACTCGCACTTGTGAGCTCACAGTATAACATCCTTGATCACCTTGGTAAGACCCCTACACAAATCTCTATCCTAGATTTTCTAAGGTCTTCCCTAGTCCATCAATAGATTATCACAAAATCCTTATAGGACAAACATGTACCGAATGATATTGATCCCAATCAATTCCAAGCTCTTTTGGGGCATTTATCATCTACCTATCAGTTCGGTTTTAGCTAAAATGGTATGCCACCAATTGATCCATTCCACAATCGCGCCTTGCGCATTGAAGTTCTTGTCACCCAACATAAGGTAAAGAGGATCTTAGTAGATAATGCTTATTCCCTTAATCTTTGCATATTAAAGTTTATAAAATAGGTGGGATATACTTACACTGACTTAGAAAATCAGACCATCACAATCAAGGCATATAAAAATGCATAAAGAGACTCAAAGGGTATTATTTTCCTTCCCATCCAAGTTGGCCTAGTTTTCCAGTATACCACTTGCCATGTCCTTGATTTGGAATTACCATATAACCTCCTCCTCGACCGACCATGGATTCATGCCATGCAAACCGTCCCCTCCACTTATCATCAATTTCTGAAGTTTCCATATAATAGGGTTGAAATCACTATCCATGTTGACACCCAGCCTTTCGAATATTTTCATGCTCTTGAGGCCTCTTTCCCACTTTCACGATATTGTATGAGAGTAGAAGTGGTATCCCCTCAGGCATCACCCTCCATTCCATCTTCTAATCCATCATCCGATACATCCTCCACTCCATCCACCACATCTAATTCCACCATCACCAAAGTCCAAATCATTGACAAGGGTTGTGGGGAGTATGAGATGTGTACTGCACTTAACATGGAAATAATTCTTCCATCTCCCCACACTTATGGCCAACTATCTCAATCTATAGAAAATGAAGAATCAAAGACCAAAACAATCAGCTCAAATAATGTGGGTTCTACAACATTCCAGTCTCTAGGAACATTAAAAGATCGAGTAGATGAATACATTAGTCAATGGGTTTATAGAGAGGAACCTAAACCTTCACCTCCCCTTATTGAGTACTTCCAAGAATTTTATCCTCATTCTTCTACACTAGTAGAAAATTATAATTATCAGGGGGGAGGGATTTGTGTTCATGAACATGGAAAGAGACAACCCACTGAAACACCTACACATCCTAAACACTTGGAGCTAGGCTATGATAAGAAACAAAAGGGATCCACCACATCTACTATCACTTCGAATAATGTTAACTCGGAAATCGATTTTCTTGAAGACATACCTGAAGAAGAGGCTATCATAATTTTGTATGATGATTTGGACCTTCCTTCCCTCTTCCACTCCACATGCATCTTTTCTAGCAGTCTTTCACTTCATCACCTTCACCTCATTGATTGGGACCTATGAGGGAGTGCACTAGTTGATGTATTTTCCTTCAGAGGAAGCATACGTACACCTTATGGGATTGGGGGAAGATGAACACTCTAACTACAAAAATAAAAAGAAATAAAACAAGAAAGAGTACCATATAGTGAAAACCTTTCTAAGGTGCTTCTTGACTCGACAAAAGTAAAAATAAAGGGTGCATTCACTGGTGAAAACCTTGAGGAGCTGCTAGAGGATGGGGATGTTCATCTTCCCCTTATCAAAACTCACTTTTCTAAACATTTTTTGCTCCTAATTGAAGAGACACAAGAATTCAATCTAGGCATAGAAGAAGAACCCAAAATTACCTACGTGGAAAAATCCTTATCCGAAGAGGAGTATCTTGTCATTGTCAATCTGTTGAAAGAAGGCATCATCAACTTTGCATGGTATTATTCTAATATTCCAACATTGGATCCCACTTTGGTCATCCACCATCTTCACGTGCATCCAGATGTAAATCCTGTCAAACAAAAACTTAGAAAAATGCATCCACAAGTGGATCTACTGGTTAAAATAGAATTAGAAAAATTGTTGGCAATCGGATTTATCAGATCGATTGATTACTTAGATTGGATATCAAATATAGTACCTGTGGCCAAGCCCAATGGGGGCATTAGAATCTACATAGACTTCAGGGATCTCAACAAAGCTTGTTTAAAAGATGACTTTCCACTTCCCAATATTGATATGTTAGTGGATCTTATAGCAGGTCAGACCATGCTATCCCTCATGGATGGCTTTTTAGGGTATAACCAAATTAAAAATGCACTCGAAGACCAACACAAAACTGCTTTCACTACCCTCTGGGGTACATTTTGCTACAACATCATGCCCTTTGGTCTTAAGAACACGGAGACAACATATCAACGTGTAATGATAGTTATCTTCCATGATATTAT
This sequence comes from Sequoiadendron giganteum, assembly GCA_007115665.2. Lineage (NCBI taxonomy): Eukaryota > Viridiplantae > Streptophyta > Pinopsida > Cupressales > Cupressaceae > Sequoiadendron > Sequoiadendron giganteum. The sequence goes on along the minus strand of CM021108.1, from coordinate 428,677,358 downwards.
TCACATTATAAAGGAAGACTATGTTGATGATCTACTGGGAAAGTCAGAAACTAGAGAAGATCACCCTAAGGTCCTGATGCAAATCTTTGAGAAATTGGAACAATAGAAGTTGTGTTTAAATCCTAAGAAGTGTGTTTTTGGTGTCACATCTAGCAAGCTATTAGGCTTCATTATATCTATAAGGGGCATTGAAGTCAATCCAAAAAAAGTAAAGGATGTAATGGAAATGCCCCCACCTAGGGATCTAAAACAATTAAGAAGCCTACAAGGGAAATTGTAGTTTATCAGGTGATTCATCGCCCAACCTGTTGACAAATGTCAACCTTTTACTCATCTCCTATGCAAGGATACAACTTTCAAATGGGATCCACAATTTCAGAAAGGCTTTGATAAGATCAAGGAGTATCTCATCAACCCACCAATCTTAATGACCCCATTCCAGGCAAGTTTTTACTGCTATATATTTCAGCCACTTCAGTTGCATTGGGGGCATTGTTGGCCCAGCATGATGAGTCTTCCAAAGAATGATCCATCTACTATATCAATCGTACACTCATGGGATATGATGTCAACTATTCTCCCATGGAGAAAGCTTTCTTGGTTGTCATTTTTCAGTTCACAAAAGCTTCAGCATTACATGCTTAGCCATTCAATCAAATTGATATCCAAGGTTGACCCATTTAAATATTTGTTATCAAGAACTTCATTAACTGGTTGCATGGCCAAGTGGGTTATGCTTCTCAGTGAGTTTGATATTGAATATGTGGACTACAAGTCAATCAAAGGGAAAGTTATTACATATCAGTTGGTTGGTTATCCCCTTATAGATGCTTACCCATTAGTGGCATAATTCCATGATGATTCAATATTCACAGTCTTAGAACCAAATACATGGATGCTATATTTTGATGGGTCATACACTCAAAATGGAGTTGGTGCGGGTATCCTTTTTGTCACCCCTCAAGGGGACTATATCCCAAAACCATTCAGGTTGGAATTCCCATACATAAACAACATATCTGAGTACGAATCTTTGATCATAGGCCCTAGAATCACAATTCAATGGAATATAACCCATCTTCATGTTTTTGGCGATTCACAACTCATAATCAAATAGGTCAACAATCAGTTTTAGACTAAGGATGATAAGCTTATCCCTTATAAGTGCATGGTTGAAGAATTTAAGAAATACTTCAGTCACATCCAATTTGAGCAGCTCCCTAGATTGCAAAACAAATTTGTCGATGCAATGGCCACAATTGGTTCCCTTTTTGACATGCCTAGAGATCAAATGGGTTGTGAGTTCTTGGCTAAACAATTACTAATCCTAGCATATGAAATTCTTGATAATGAAATGGTATACGACATCATAGGTCCCCAATCACCCTCGTACCATGACATTTACATCTACCTACATGACAACATCCTACCACCCAATTTGAATCGTAACCAACACAAATATTTCATTCAATGCACTTCCTGCTACATAATCATAGTGGATACACTTTATTTTAGAGGGTATGATGGCACTCTTCTCTGAAATCTAAATGAATCAAAATCTCGCATTGTGTTAAATGAAGTGCATAGTGGTGTTTACAAGGATCATACCAATAGGATGGCCTTGGTGAAGAAACTTCTCAGAGTGGGGTATTATTGGCCAACCATGGAGCATGATGCTTGTGACCTTGTCAAGATATGTGTACCATTTTAGCAAGGTGCAAATCTAATTCATTCTCTTGCACAGGATCTACAACCCATTATTGTGTCATGGCCTTTCTCACAATGGGTTCTAGACTTAATTGGCAAGATTTATCCTCTCTCATCCGATGGCCATACCTTCATAATAAATTCCACTAAATATTTCACTAAGTGGGTGGAAGCAATTCCACTTTACCAAATCACTAACATTCAAATATCCAAATTCATTCTCTATCATATTATCTGCAGATATGATATCCCATCCACCATCATTACCGACAATAGAAAACCTTTCAAGAACCAATATGTGTGAATATTATGTGAAATATATCACATCCATCATCGTTGTTCAACACCCTATTATCCTCAAGGTAATGAACAAGTTGAGGCCACCAACAAAACTCTTATCAAAATCCTTCAGAAGGTCATCAATAATACTGCTTATGATTGGCACCTCCACCTTAATCCCACCCTTTAGGCATACCACACATCCCTCCATACCCCTACTGGTGCCACCCCATATTCCCTGGTCTATGGTGCAGACACCATCTTGCCAATTGAAGTTGAGATCCCATCACTCTGTATCTCTCTAAATAATTTGATCACTGATGAAGATGCTCATGGTGCATGGTTAAGTCAGCTAGATCTCTTGGATGAGAATCATCTCAAGGCCTACAATCATCTTCAGGCTTATCAAAATTGACTTAGGAGGAGATATAATAAGAAGGTTCATCCTCATCAATTCCAAGTTGGTGATTTAGTCCTCAAGGAGAACCAATGTACCCAACGGGATCGAGAAAAGAAAGTAAAATTTGAAGCTAATTGGTTCGGTCCATATGTCATTACTGTAAAGTATGGCTTTGGGGCATATCGTCTTGCTATGCCTGAGGGAGATCCCTTGGAGGAACCCATCAATATCATGCATCTGAAGTAGTTTTACACCTAAGTTATTTGGGTTAACCTGCCTAAAAAATATGAAAAAATATCCAAAAATAGTAAAAGATAAATAATGTGTCATATGGTGAAAACCACCCTTGGTGGCACCTTAGATAAGTATGATTGGTGAAAACCTGGTAATAGGCATCATTCATAAAGGGCTTAATCATTATCTACCTTGCATCCCACTTCCTATGTGCTTACATATCCATCCATCCTATCCTCATATCCTATCCTAACATCCTATTGCATCCATCTTCCATCAACATCCTATTATCCGCCGCTTGGTGTATTTTTATTGAGCATTGGGATGGTTATATTTTCTATCATAAATCCTAATCTTGTCATCACCTATATATGGAGTCATTTCATTGGTCTTGCATCCCCATCTAGGGTCATCCATCATGTCTCTTATTATCAGGTCTCATGTCCTCCTTTAGCCCTTTTCATTGAACTACATTGCCTCTACACTTTCACGTAAGCAAGGCCATCATTGATGAGCCCCTGAGGCTTTTTTCCATCCTTTTGTGTTAGTTCTCATCTTCCATCTGATTCTCCATCGTCCTCTTTTTTCTTTTAGCCATGGTAATTCATCAATCTTTTATCGAACTACGTTGCCTCTACGCTTTCACGTAGGAAAGGCCATCATTGATGAGCCCCTAAGGGTTTTTTCCATTCTTTTTTGTCATTTATCATCTTCCATATGAGTCTCCATCATCCTCTTTCCACTTTTATCCATGGTCATTCATCAGTCTTTTATCAAACTATGTTGCCTATGCACTTTCACGTAGGCAAGCCCATCATTGATGAGCCCTCGAGGCTTTTGTCTATCCTTTTATTTTAGTGATCATCTTCCATCTAAGTCTCCATCATCCTCTTTCCACTTTTATCCATGGTCAATCATCATTATTTTATCAAACTACGAGGTCTATGTACTTTCATGTAAGCAAGGCTAATCTATTGATTAGCCCCTGAGACCCTACATCTATCCTTAGGGTGTGTCTTGGTTTTGTTTCATTTTGTCAAGTACGTCCCTATTCGTCTGGTTCCTAACAAAAAAATCCATTGGTACCCTGAGGTTCTATCCATTTTGAGTATCCTGAGTCATGTCGATCAACTAATCTACCCTCCATCTTTGGTCTTCACAAGATGTATCTTTCCTTAAATTAGACCGCATCAATTCCACCCACCTATTGGTCCTATGGTAAATGATATTTGAAATTTTTTGTGTTCTTCTGGTGCTTTTTCATTTTATCTATCATTTGAGATTCCTATTATACCTCGTCAGGGTCACCATGATCCATCATATCATGGTGTGCTTTGATTGGTACACATAGTGGCATATCTTGATTTTTGGTGTGATCTTGTATTCTTGGTTGTCCTATGTAGTACCCACCAAGACCCCCATGGTCTTGTGTTACATTGGGGCATCCTTTGTGGTTTTGTTTATTCCAACATCAGGCCCAACCAAAGCCTTTGTGACTTTGGGGTGTTGGGATAATCTTCTTGTTTTTTGTGGCAATCCTATGCATTTGACACTAATCAGACTTGGTTCTTCATAGCATGGCATACCATGTTCTATGCTATAGAAAAATTAAATGCTCCTAATGTGATAGAATGGCATTATATTTTCATTTCATCCTTCTCCCATTGCATTGCATTTATCCCAAACCATTTTCCCCCAGCCTATGATTATTGATTTTTGGTTGTGCAAATGTTTTTCCCCACCTATTCTTCCTATCGGGGTCCCTACAGTTTTCATAGGTGCACTATCTCACCCATCATTACTCATTCACTTTACATTTCATTATCATATGGATTCATTTCTTAGGTTGCATTATCAATTTCATTGTCCATTCCATTATCATTTAGGTTCATTATCTACTACACTATCAATTTCATTATCCATTTCATTACCCTTTCATTAGATTGCATAATTATTTCATTCCATCACATTATCCATTTCATTAGCATCCCATTAGGTTACATCATCATTATCCTTTTAAGTTTTTTATATTAATATAGATATGTTATTCTAAGCATCTTAAATCCATTTCGTTATCATTTCATTCCATTGCATTACATCATCATTATCATTTTAAGTTGTTTATATTAATATAAAAAAATTATTCTAGGCATCTTACTCCATTTCATTTCATTGCATTTCCACTTTCATTATCATTTTAGGTTGTTTATATTTGGTATTATAAGCATCTTAATTCATTGCATTAGGTTCATTCCATTACATGCATCCCATTACATTACATTCATATGGTAGTTCATCCATAACATTATGCATATCATACATCCATGATCAAACATCGACATTCCATCCATAATATGTGCATCATAAATACACACATATCCATCTCATAAACCATACATCCTACATAATAAATCACACTTGCATCACCTTCTACATCACAAACCATTAGTATCATATTTGAAATCATAAATCATAAAATAATAAATCATCACATCCTTCATCACACAGTATTAGGTGTAAGACATTTCATCCATATCATACATGTAGTCATAAATGGATTTACCATCATTATCATGTTCATTCATCGTAATCACAATCATACACATGCATAACAAATATTAAAACATCAAATGGGAATCATATATAGAGAATCATCAATTTCCATCATATCATATATATATATTAAAAATATATAAAGTCCATCATAAAAAGTCCATAAAGTCCATAATAATTTCCATGGTCCATCTAGAGTCCATCACATAACAAAGTACATGTGCAAAGGAATCATAATATACATATAGGTACATCTGACACATTATGGTGTCCTGAATCAATAAAGAATAAAGAATAAATTAATCTATAAATTAAATCTATACACATGAATCTGTGTCTCATCTCTACATATTTTTACACTGTCCACTAGGGCACCTATCAAAACTAGGACTTTGAACTTGTCATTCTATCCCCCTAACCACTTCTCCCCATGTCTAATCACTAGGGAGAGTCTACCCTAGGTCCTTGGTTGTGAGGAGGAATCTCTCTATAGTCGTTGTAACCTCTGTTATGTGATGGTCTTGAGTGGGAGGGTGTTTGCCTCTATGAAACTATTCATATGTAGGGAGGGACCCTCTATGTTGGATTAGGTATGGCCCTAAAATATGCTCCCATCTAGTATCTGACCTCTATCCTCGTTTTTTTCTCCCCTACTACCTGTGTCTACAACTGATCTCTCTCCATCCTATATCAGTATCGCTTCCCCTATAGCCTCCTCTCCATCTCCTAGGCATCCTACACTAATCTCATTGATTCCAACTTCACCTCTACCTGTACTACCCGCCTAACCGCCTCATCTCTCTCTACCTACAAGCTTTGCACCTATGTCTCTGCTTGCTCTGCCCTCTTCTGATGTAGCCTATCCTCCCTCGTTGTGCTCTCTACAACCTCTACTCTCATTACAGCCTCATCCCACTCTCCCTATAGTATTTATTCCTACTCCACAGCCTACTCCACCATGCTCAATGCCTCATCCCTCTCCCCCCATACAATGTCTAGTAGGCCTCGTATCTGCTCTACCTCCCCTCATATCCTATTTATCTTTTCTCCTCCCCTCTCATCCACCATCAGTGTTGCACCATGTAATATGTTGATCTCAACCTCTAGCTACTCCCTTTCTACCTCAAACTGTCACAACCTTTGTTGTAGGATGTGGATGGGAGCTTGTTCTCCTACTAGTCTCACTGTGAGATCCTAGATCAATGGACCCTGGTAAACAAACATCATTCTCTCCTCCACTACTAGCACATCCACCTCCATATATTGTTGCCCCTCCTCCTATTATACCTACTCTCCTCCTCCATATCCATCTCCTCTCTACCTCCTTTGGGGCCTCTCCTACACATCCTCATCCCCAAACCCCACTACTAGCACTATTAGGTCAAATGTGGTGATCCTCATAAGGCATCTTCCCTGCCACCATGCACTCTATCTATCCATCATGCTTGTATCATTGGGGCCTCCTCTCCATCCCCATATTGTCAATGGTAATTTCTCCCACTCCTGTCGAGCATACTCTACCGGAACGTCCTACCCCCATATTGTTGTTGTCTCCCAACTAATCTATTGTAATATATGCTCCCCTGTTGGGATATCCTATAGTACCCAGAACTATTGAGTAACTCGATCTGGCCTATGCAGATCAATAATGAAGGAATCCCTCCCTATCAGATAGCATCATGAAAACATATAAGCCCTATACAACCTATCCTCTTCTCTCCAAGATTGAAATCGCCGATCAATATAGGGCCACCATACAATTTGTTCCTCTTTTAGATCATCCAAAACTTGGTGTCAGTACTCTAGGCTCCCTACTTGCCTATAGTGTAGCATCCATCCATTCTCTCTCCCATACCAATATGCCATTGGGAGGGATTCATCTCTATCCCCTACTCTGAGGATGTCTAGGCAGGTGATCCTAATGTGCTCCCATGCCCACACCTATAATAGGGTGACATGGGTCATGCTCACAGCCTCCCTATAGCACACCATGTGCATATCTCTATATAACTATGCTAGCATGCAAGGCCCCCATGAAAATACACCATCTCTCCACTCCATAATATTCCTGAAAACCTTAATCATATTGAGGCTAAATAATCTCCCACTCCTATCAGGGAGGAGGATCTCGCTAATAAATGCACATAGGAACAATGGAAGAGGTGCAACAACCCAATGCATGCATCAATATCCAACTCCTTCCCTCGCTAGGGAAGGTTGGTGGTACCAAAGGCAGCTCGCAAGCTCCTCTCCGGTGTTTGGATCACCACTATGCTCACTAAATGCCCCTTGATAGGTAGTCTCAAAATATTCCAAACATCCTTCAGTGCCATAGTTATCTCCCCTATGCGGAGGTGTAAGGTATAGGTCTGGGAGCTCCATCTCTCCATAAGGGTTGTTAGTAATGGTCTATATGCTCTGGTAGCTAGGTATCCCAGCATATGAAGTAGCCCTGCCTGTGTTAGGGCCTCATGGTCCTCTGGAATCATCGCCTCTTGGGTAACCTCCAACACGGCTAAGTGTCTATCTATGGTCCATAAGGTCTCTATGCCCTACATCCATACCAACCACTTATCAGTCCTTTTCTTACCTTTTATCTACTACCCTTTCTTTTTTCCCTTTGTCTCAATTTGGTGAATTCACCTATGTGTAGTTTGAATTCACCTATTCCCTTTTTCTTGTGCATTCACCTGTTGGCTACACACGTTCGCCCTTGCATTTTCTCTCAGCAAATTCACATGTTCTTTAGGTGAGTTCACCTCTTTCTTGCCTCAGACATGCACTCGCCATTTTGTCCTAGAGGTGAGTTCACCTTCTCCCCTTTACCTAACGGGTGACCTTGCATTCACCCCTTTACCCATCGGGAAAATACATCCTTTCCCCTATTCTCCCTTTTTTCCAATTGGTGAAACTGCTTTCACCCTTCTATTCCCTGGGAAAACTCGCTTTCACCTCTATAACTACTTCCCTCCCTTGGGCAAGTTCGCAATCACCCTTTCCCACAAGGGGTGATCTCACAATCACCCCTCTATCACGCATTTGCCTTTGCGGTATGATGTGTTTGCCCCTTTCCATTTTCAATGATTTCGTAATTTCCCTTTCACCCACACATTCGCCCCTATAGATGCATGCTCACCTATTCATCGCCACGCAATCACCCATTCGTTGGAAGGGCGAATGTGTTTGTCTGAAAAGGCAAATCTGACCTCTCAAGATGAGCTTGTTTTCTTGCCTAACTACTCATCCCATCTTGGAAGTAAAAATCATGTGTGAAAATTACACAATCAAATCACAGAGCTAGGTTTGAAACCTACCTATCAGGGTGGCACTCGCAAGTGATAGAAGTCCCACACGATGTCGACTCTATGGATCATCTCCTCATCGTCTGCCATCTCGCTCTTTCTTGTCCAACTAGCTCTCTTTCTCTATCGCCCAATTGCTCTTCGACACATGTCCATAGTAAAAGAAAAGTGAATAGTAAATTCTTAAAATTACTATTTATAGGCTTTTAGCTTTTGACCCTATTTAACCTTGCTAATTTTGAGGTAATTTTTACCCTTTATTCAACCTTTTTTAATCCTTCCACCCCCTTTCTTCCGCAGGTCACCATTTGCACCCCATGTGTTCGCTTTCCTCCATTCAAAAGCCATTCTTCATGGTTTTTCATCCTCTACTGCATGGTACCCTCAATTTTTCCATATCAAGAAGTCGTACAAGGCCCATTTTCTTCCCCTTCCACCCTCTCGAGGGGCATACCCTACTGTATTTTTTCATTCCTCTTTCCTATCCATCTCCCTATGATATTGAGGCATCTTCTAAAACTCTTTTTCTTCTATCAAGTCGTTTGCACTTTATTTTTCTTCGAAACACAGTTATTCTAACAATATTTCAAAGAGGTGAAAAATGTAGACACCTGAATTTGACCACCCCCATATGGTCAAATTCACCCTTTGGTTCTTCCATCCCATGTCCCTAAGCCATGTTAATTAAATAGTTCACTATTTGGTTAATATTTGTTATAGTCCTAAATGTCTCCTAAGGTATTTCAATTAATCAATTAAATACCTTGCCCTATTCCTCTTTAAATTAAATAAATAGCCTAATTTATTTAATTTAGTCACTTTTCCTAAATGAATTAAAATAAATTTTTAATTCATTTACTTTCTCTCTCATTGTCCCATCCTCCTACATTTTCCCTAATCCTGATTAGTCTAATTAATCCCCGGTTAGGATGTGCACATTCCTAATCATAATTAGGGTCACATCCTCCATATCTTGCAACTTGCGCTTAATCCATCATTAATCCTCCTAATCATTTGCATAACCTCTAATCAAAGGTTAACTAACACCTAATCTTGTCCTCTTTCCAACTATGGAAAGGGTACTATGACCAACCCTCATAAAGGCTTTCTCCTTTTGGAGAAGCTATCTCCACCCCCGAGGAATTTAAAATTCCTTTTTATTTCTCCCATGCATCCTATGTGGAATTTTTAATTCCACTTTATTTCTCAAACAACCTTGGAGGAATAAAAGCCTAATTTAAAATTTCCTTCCCAATCCCAAAGTCAAATCTCCAAAACCAAGAGAGATTTTAGAAGAATTTTAAATTCTTCTATTGTCACATCCTCCCATGATTTGGGTAGGTGAGACAATAATTACCTTTTTCCACTTGGCCTCCACATCATCCTCCCTTGTCCACCTTGTTGAATAGGAAAACTGAGAAGGGGGATAAATCAATTGTCACAGATCATAACCTTGAATTCAATTACCGAAACTAATGCATAAATTGCTTAAATGATTAATCATATGAAAATGTAGAAACTCAAATCCAATGCACAAACACAATAACACCAGATTTACATGGAAAACTCAAGTAGAAGTTGTGAAATCCAACTTCACAGACCCCGAAGATCACCTACATGCAAATAACCTGTCACAGAAAGAAGAGATGGAAACAAAAAAGCCAGGGTGCTCTGAAAGCTGAAAAATGTATCAATCAGAGAATGGTAATAATACAATGATCAATCCTTAAGAAAGGAGATTGTGCAAAACCTAAAAGATTAGGTAAACATTTAATAATTAATATAATTATTAAATGTCACATTATGCAAACTAAAGTGAAATATTAAGAGAGGAATAAAGGTAACTTAATTAACATAATTAAGTTAAAACCTTTACTCTAACAACCCCCCTTAACATGAGCAAGAGTGCAGCTACAAACATGTGCAAAACAGAAAAGGTAACTAAAATGCATGAAAGGAAAAATGGTTCTCGACAACTAGGCCTTATCAGGTACCCATTTACAAAAGCAATGCAAACTAAATGAAACGGGATAAAGGAGAAAACCCAGTGGAAACAAAACTCCTCCCCAAAATAGAATGAAAAGAAAGGAAAATGATGTACTAATGAAAGAAGGATAGGAGGTGGATTACATGATACCCCCCATAGACAACCTCTATCATATAAGTACATATACAATGGTCTCCATAGGAGAGATAGAAAGAGAGAAGAAGGCCCCCCCCACAATGAAGAAACTCCTGTCACAATGGTAGATGCCTGATGTAGAATCCAAAAGGAGATCCTGAAGTGCAAAATGATATTCCTCCCCTAGGGAAGAAATGGATCCAAAGGACGATGTCGAAGAAACCCTGTGGAGAGTGATGAACCAATCTGTCTCAAGATGTGTGCCATGATAGGATGCTGAAGAAACTCTTTGTCTGAACTAAAACAAATGATGTCAAATCCAAACTGATGTGGAGAATTCTGAAATACAACCTCAGAATGCACTGATAATGGTGGGCGTGCAGTGATAACCTAACTATCAAGGTAGAGGAGATGAATGTACTCAAAATAATCCTCCAAAACTGCAATATAGGACTCCACAAACAAGAAAGATATGTCTGCAACATAAGAGTCCAAAGTAGTTATGTCTGGAAGGTGTATGATGCTCTGTTGCACTGAATCAAGAACAATGGGAGATGTTGATGAAGTGGCAATCGGAAGAGTGGGAACATGAATACAAGTCTCTGAACCATCGGCACATGCAAGACCTATAAGATACTCAAGCTCCTCTAGAGTACAGTTATCATAGGGTACGAAATCTACATCTATTAAAGGGATGAGACAATCTGCAGAAGGATTCTTTGGGAATGGAGAGATATTAGAGTCTCCAAAAATCTCCCAAAGATGTTGCCAAAGTGTGTGAGGACAACGAATGTCGGATAAAGCACACAAAGTGTCAAAATCAACACTACAACCAATAACCCCTACAATATGATCTCGAATAATAACCCATTCAGATAAACCCCTTGATGTGTCTGGTGCAGGTATGAGATCATATAAATAAGGAAAAATATTTAGCCACTTACAATGTGTAAGTATGCCCTTTGCCCATGACTCATAATTATCCTTATCAAGAAATACAACTGAAGGGTGACTAGAAAAACCCATTATACTCACTCAAAATGAAAAATCAGAGACTAATGATCTCAACAAACATAAATCATATTAATATAACCCATCCAAAGTAAACATAACCCATGTAGGTGCCAGAATGGCCAAGTAATTGAGCAAAGTGTAAAAAAACACAAAGATGAATAAACTTTACTTGGTAAATTATCTGATCAAATAGATTGTAGATCTGGAAAGATCACTACAACACCTTTCCAACGCCTATTTGTTTGCGAAAAACGGAGCTCGGACGCAAAAGATATGCCCCTAGGGGTGAAAATCACAAGATCTAACTTTGACTATCAAAAAAGATTGCAAAACGTCAAAATCAGAAAAAATAACCAGTACCACTGGAACGGCGCCAGAACCTGCTTTCTGGAAATATCTCGTTTTTGCAAAATGGAGATCATACGCAAAAACTACACCCGATTGCGTGAAAATAGCTCCAAATTATCCAATAAGTCCTCTAGAGCCCCCAGGGGCTAAAAACAATCGGCCCCTGGTCCTATAAACGACCAGGGGCTAGCAGCCAGGGGGCTCAGGGGAAGACCCTAGTCAGCCAAATGACCGGGGCTGGGGCTAAGGGTGGCCAGCGGGCTGAATCAGGGCTCTCGGTCCCAAATAGGACCGGAGTTGAGCACTTCGGGGTTGCGGAGCACTGGCGCTAGAGGGTGGCGGCTACCTCTGGTGGTGGTGGTGGATGCGGTGGCCACCAGGCGGTGCACGGTTGGCGTGCCCTTTTCAACTAGCCGTGGTTTCTTTAAACCACTTTTTTTTTTTGATTTTCGTGTCGTTTTGGCCTCATGAAGCATGTTGGGGAGGCCGTACGGCCTTTCTAGCAAAAATGTTTTGCCTCTCCGATCAACTTTGTCCAAAATGGATGAATGAATAGTCATTTTTGGGGTTTTGGGCCACTACGGACTTAATGGCGAGGTTTGTTTGGGCTCAAAATGCTCCGATCAAATAGGTGATGCCCTGGATCAGAAAAACAAACCCCAAACCCTCGAAGCTCCAAAACCTTCAGAAGATGAACAAGAAGCAGCAAGTCTGGAGCTTTGATACCATGTAGAGCTTGTGAAATCCAACTTCACAGACCTTGAAGATCACCTACATGCAAATAACCTATCACAAAAAGAAGAGATGGAGACAAAAAAGAAAGGGTGCTCTAAAATCTGAAAAATGTATTAATCAGAGAGTGGTAATAATACAATGATCAATCCTTAAGAAAGGAGATTGTGAAAAACCTAAAAGTAACCCTAATAGGTAAATATTTAATAATTAATATAATTATTAAATATCACATTATGCAAACTAAAGTGAAATCTTAAGAGAGGAATAAAGGTAACTTAATTAACATAATTAAGTTAAAACCTTTACTCTAACATGAATCAGTTGTCATAGATTATAACCTTGAATTCAATTACCAGAACTAATACATAAATTGCTTAAATGATTAATCATATGACAATGCAAAAACTCAAATCCAATGCACAAACACAATAACACCAGATTTACATGAAAACCCCAATGAGGGAAAAAGCACGGTGAGGATTAACTCACACTATAGAGAATATCAAAACCAATAACAAAAAGGCTCACTGTCCAATAGGGCTACAACCTTGAGGGCTCACTACCACATAGATACAAAGATGGCTAACTTCCAGAATACAAGAGTTAAGGCTTACAACCAAAAGTGTGAACTGATAGATTACACCTTTCTTGTGCAAAGTTTAGTTATGGATGAAGCTCTATATAGGTAGTACTACATTTCAGTAATCGCTCAATAATTGTGTTCTAATCATACACTTTATTGTCTTTCCCTGCTTCGCTTACTCTTCTCTGCTACACTCTCTCTTTCTCTTTCTTACTATCACTCTCTTTTTCGATCTCTATGTTTGTCTCTATTTTCTTTCCGAAGAGTCTCTATATCCTTCTCACTTTTCTTTCCAGAGAGTCTCATATATATGTGTGTGTGTGTGTATCTTGTTTTTCAATTAGGTTAGCCTTATATAAGGTTAACGCATTTCTTATGTTGGCCAAAACATCCATAAGACATAATTAGTCCACATAAAATATTGCACACTTTGACTCAGCCAAGATCTTCAAATAGCTAAATCATATCTTGTCTTCACGATAGAAACCGGACCTAAAAACCAACACACCAGACCACCTATAATGGTCATCTTCGATAGGAAATAGCTTCCGATAAACAACTCATACATTCAGTACTGTGTTGACATCAATGACAACCTATTAACATTAATGACAACCTATTGACATTAATGACAACCATTTGATGCAAGCTTCAACTTCCAACAATCTCCCCCTTTGTCATTGATGGCAACACAAGATGTGAAAAGCCAACAACGAAAACCTTTGTAATTCTTTTGATGAGATGAAATGATTTTCATTATTTTCACATGCTTCCTCTCCCCCTTTGACATCAATTGCAAAAAAATATCTATCTCCTCCTTCAAAATTTTTACAAAAATAGTCTTCAAAAATGGTTCTTTACCTTGATCCTTCTCCCTTAAAATATCTCCTTGTATTTTTCTTTCAGTTTCAGAAGACATGTCTTCCAAGAATCCATTTCCAACCTGATGTTTAAACAAATACTATTATTCTTTTCTATTGAATCAATTGTTTCTAGAATAGTATCTGGAATAGCAATATTTTGTGCATTATTCTCAACTTCCACCAGGAGACCGAAAAGTTGTTCCAATATCAACTCAATTATTTCTTTAACTTTCCAAAAGGCCTTCACAATACCATCCCTCTGTACCATAATGATTGCAAGTTCAGATTGTAAGGAATTGATCCTTTTCTTTTGTGTTCCATCCTTGTCATTAAGGATATCATAAGTTTTTCCAATAGAATTTAGTTCAAGCTCAATAGCATTGATTTTTTCTCTATAGTTTCCAATAGCAGTAGGCCACTAGAGACAATACCTATACACACTTTTTACACTCTTGATGCAAGTTTTCAATTTATTTATGCTCTCATTCAATTTCTTTTGTGCATTTCAGCATCTTTCTTCCATGGCTAATTGAATTTCATCTGTTTATGTTGTTTCACTAGGTGACTTTACCATTAGTATTTCTTTAATCTACTCAATCAATACTTCCAGTAAAGAAATTGTCACATCACATAGGGAAATATCATTATGAATTATGTAAGTAGCTAGGGCATATGTAATCTCATCATGTTCATATGATGGCCATAACAACCATTCATCTCCAATCTTCTTCAATCCACTAGATTGCTCAAGAATCTTCAACACCTTTTCCTTAGTAAAGTCTTCTTCATCATCATCAGTTGATGCCAAATCAATTGCTTTTGTAATCTTTTCTTCTTTTTCATCTTCCTTTTCCTCTGACTTTAGCTTCTTTATTTCTAGAGGGGAACTTGAGATAATTCTTCTTGCTTTCCTCTTTCTAGAGGAGGATCCTACTTCAAAAACCCCAATCGGATTGGAAATCATGCTAGAACTCCATACATTTATTTTGTTTTCAAATTATTCTTTACAAACCTTTTCCTTTTTTTCTATGCATTCCAAGTATCGGTAGACCTTCTTCCCAACTAGTATAACTAACTTCCACATAGCATTTTATTTCAATGATAACGATTTTAGAAAATACATCATCAAACATATAACCAAAGATCTAAAATGAAAAGGGTAATTTTCATTCTTTTTCATAGTTATATTCTCTATTAATTGATTCCTCTGTAACTCACACAAATCAAAATCCTCTTTCTTCTCAACCATTTGATGTGCAACATAAATGACAATCGTCGAAGTAGAGCCTTCCCTATTTCTGAAATAAATCTTATATGAAATTCCATATGTCGCATACCTTATCACTGAGTCTAATATAGTATGAATTAGAAGTTCCCTTTGATCTCCTGCTAACCCAATTAGGGCTTCAACCTCCTTGTTCTTTATTGACTTCTTGACTGGAACGGGTCCATTATTGCATAATCTTGGTATTGTTGTAATTGCTTCCTTTGTGATCTCATAGGGTTTTTCAAATATCATCTGATCACCTTGAATTTGGCTTAAGATAAACTGAACAATGTCCACATCCGAAAAAGTATGGAAATTTTCTCCAAATGTCTAACCCTTGTGCCCTAAATTCTTGATCATTTGCATTTTCTCAACTGAAAGAGAAGTCTAGAAATTTTCAATCTTTTTATGATCAAATTCATCAATCTACAACTTACTCAATTTATGCATTGCATTGTTGCCTAGATTAAATACCACCATTTCCTTCGACTCCATTGTTTCAACCTTGTTCTCTTTACTTTCACTTGCCAATAACCCTAACTCTTTATTTCTTAGCTGCTCTTTGTTCCTTACCTCATTCACTTCATAATGAAAATGACTACTCAATCTTCCTTATTTAACTTTTCTCTTTTAGGGTTTCATGATAAAAGGTAATTAATTTCTTGTGACATCATCATCTGTACTTCAGTCTATTAGTACCTCCTTCTACCAAAGCTACCGAATTAATTTTTCATTTATTGTTTTTTTCATCTTTTAAATTGACAACTATCTTTGAGAAACACTATGACCCAAGAGGGGCTCCTCAAATTTCTTGATTTGCATTTTTTCTACCAAAATTTTCTTCAACACCTTCAAAATAGAGATTCACATCACATATCCATGTGTCTTCACATGACACCTCATATATCAGGGGTTTTCTAGATTTTATTGTGAATGCTCCCCCTGAAACCATTACTGGGTTCAGTCCTTAGAAGAGGTATCTGCACCAATTGCAGATACAGGGTTATTTGATTCATCCTTGTTCTTAGGTTCTTCCTTCTTTCTCCAATTTTTTTATCATTTCTCTCCTTACTTCATTTGGATCTACCTTGTTCATAGGCTTTTTCTTTTGTTTCGGATTTGGTTTCTTCCCAACTTTGCTTATGCAAAATTTTGAGATATGCCCTGGTTTGTTGCAAGTGTAGCACATAATATATCCAAGATCAAATGAATTTTTTTTTCCTTTATCTTGCACTGATTAGCCTTGTGTCCAAAGATATAATAGTAGCCTTGAAAAGATTGAATTCTTCTATTTGTATCAAATTTGTTTATCATCATATGGTTTCTACATTTGGTAGCTCTATGTCCAAACTTGTTGCAACTATAACATTTTCCAACAAGGAATCCAACATTCTAACTCATTCTATTTTTTTTCATCCTATTTCTACATTCGGTTGCTTTATGTCCAAATTTATTGCATGAGAAACAAAATCCATTAAAATATGGGTACCTTTGAGCATTAGATTGTCAGATGAGTATTATTCTACTACTGATCCTTCGATTCTTGCATTGATAAGTAATACCTTGAAATTTCCTTTGATTGTCCACTTTGTTGAAAACTAGATTAGTCTTTGAACTGTGTCCTTCTTCAAGTCCTAGACCACCTTTATCCTTTTTAGGATTCTACTTGATAAAATCAATTCATCAAGCATTGTGGAGCTTGTCTTGAACCTTTCTTCATGAGCTTTCAGTTTTTCCAGATTAGCTTTAAGGGTTACTACTTCTTGTTCAAGCTTATCACATTTTTCTATCTTTTGATTGATAATTTCTTTTAGGCATCCTTGCTCTACCCTGCTTTGTTCAATTCCCAATTTCAGATTCTCTTCCACTCTTTTGCTTTCTTCAAGTTTCATCCTTTGATTTTCAACAGTCTCCTTTGCTTCCTTTAGTTCCTGGTAAACTTCTCTATGTTTCAACTTGAACTTTCGGATCTGATTTCTTAGTTTTTGAATGCATTCACCTACTTACTTGAAATTTTCTTTCAGATCTTCATTTTCAGACTCTAAATTCTTTGTCCTTAATTCTTCATCTAAGTCAGATCCCTTCATCATTTAGTTCAACTTTCCAAGATCTCCTTCAAGTTGTTAAACTTATTCCAAAGGATCGAGCTCTGATACCAATTGTTGAATAGGACAACTGAGAGGGGGGATGAACCAGTTTTCAAAGATTATAACCTTCAATTCAATTACCAGAACTAATACATAAACTGATTAAATGATTAATCATCATATGCCAATGTAGAAACTCAAATCCAATGCACAAACACAATAACACTAGATTTATGTGGAAAACCCAATGAGGGAAAAAACATGGTGAGGATTAACTCACACTATAGAGAATATCAAAACTGATTACAAAAAGGCTAACTACCTAAGATAAGGCTCGTTGCCTACAATAAGGAATCGCTATCCAACATGGCTACAACCCAGAGTGCTCACTACCATAGAGATACAAATGATGGCTAACTTCCAGAATAAAAGAGTTAAGGCTTACATCCAAAAATGTGGACTAATAGATTACACCTTTCTTGTGCAAATTTCAGTTCTAGATGAAGCTCTATATAGGTAGTACTACATTTTAGTAATCGCTCAATAATTATGTTTTGATCATACACTTTATTGTCTTTTCCTGCTTTGCTTACACTGCTCTGCTACACTCTCCCTTTCTCTTTCTTACTATCACACTCTTTTTATATCTCTATGTTCATCTCTTTTCTTTTCAAATATTCTCTATATCCTTCTCACTTTTCTTTCTGGAGAGTCTCATATATATATATCTTGTTTGTCAATTAGGTTGGCCTTATATAAGGTTAACGCATTTCTTATGTCTGCCAGAACATCCATAAGACATAATTAGTCCACATAAAATATTTCACATGTTGAGTCATCCAAGATCTTTGAATATCTGAATCATAGCTTGTCTTCAATGTGGTAGAAACCGGACCTAAAAACCAACACACCGGACCACCTATAACGGTCATCTTTGATAGGAAATAGCTTCTGATAAATAACTCATACATTTGATACTATGTTGACATCAATGACAACCTATTAAAATTAATGACAACCATTTGATGCAAGCTTCAACTTCCAACACACCTCACCTTCCACATGCCATCATGTGATGGCTTGTGAGGTCTCAAATCATCCTAGCCCTAGATCTTCTAACCCAGATGCAGTCCTATCCATCCATTTCTTTAGAGGCCTTTTCCCTAAATATGGTGAATTTGGGCTTCATTCAATCATCACACAGCCAATTTTTTAGCACTCAAGCATCCAACCTCCATTTTTACAGCCATTCAAGCTCTCATATTGCACCCAATCACTCATCCAACTCCATCATTCACATCGATTTGAGCTTCATTTAAGGTTATTTTTTAAAAGAAGGAGCACACAAAATCAACATCAAAGGGCCAACCAAAGGAGACAACTCAAGCAAGTTAAAAATTGGTGTTTTATTGTGCATTTTGTTTGAGTTAAGCTAGGCTAATCTTGAGTGGTTGTTTGTGTTATTTCTTTTGTGCATTTCATCTTTTTTTTCATTTTAGATTAACAAAAACACTTGCACATAGATAATGATGCCAATGATGTAAAAATGTCATTTAGGATGTGCGATAACTGTTAGGTCAATTTTACATGTGTACAAATCCAAAACAACGATACCCTTAAAATATTAGATTCTTGTTTTTCACTAGCATTCATTAGAGAACTAGAGCCTTGTGAAAAACAAACTTATAGTTATCCTCACCATTCAAAACAACATATCACTAGTTCACTTTAGACTTCTTTAAACACCTCCCAATTATCCTTGGATAAGAAAAATCAACCTCATCAAAACTAGCAAAAAAATCCATCCAAACAACAACCTACATATTGGAATTGGTCAATTTGGTTTAGATCTTTATTAGCAGGTCAAAGGGTGGAACAAAGCATACTAGCAGCATACTAATAGAATACTGTAACATCGATAAAGGATAGTTGACATGAATAAGGAGACACATCCTTCAAGGGAATGATTGTATATATGTTATATGTAATAGATAGGAGATATAGGACATATATGATGAGAAATATATATGATAGAAAATATATGTAACAAAATATAGTAATCGCACTATAGCAGAGACCGGACCTACTCATTTTGCACCTATTATGATATATATATATACTAGAAGGAATTTAAGGAAGAAATATGTGTACAGATATCTATAATAATTTATTTTGTTGAGTATACTATTAAATGTTAGATTTCCCTATAGCTTCCTACTGCATGTTTTTTTCTCTTATTGTATCCTATGGGGTATAGACTACTCAAGGAACACCAGGTTATAGATCCTTTTGGACTGTACTACCCCCATTTCTCTTGCCAATATTGGTTTTGTTGTTGAGACCCTAGAGAGAATAGTAAAGAAATTAGACGCATAGAAGAAATAGGAAGTTAGTAGAAAATTAAAACTCGGCAAACCCTAAGGGCCACCTCTATGAGAGGGGGTAGGCCATTAGGGTATGACAAATGGAAAGGGGGAAGGATCCCATAGATCCTTGAAAATATGTGACTATTCATGAGAAACCTTCTGAAATCATGATATAGAGGAAAGAGAAAAGACTAGACTAAGAATACATATGGGAAAAAAGAAAACCAAAAGGGGAAGAGAGATAACTGAGATTATTGAAGTAGGAATGGAGATGAGTGCAGAAGAAAGAAATATCAAAAAAAACTAGGAAAAGGAAGAAAGACACTATAAGAAGGAAGCAGAAAGAAAAGAGAAAGAAAAAACGGAAAAAATGGTAGAGGAAATATTAAGAAAACAGATGGAGTGTGCCAAGAAGGGTGTTGTTGAGCACGTCGATGTGGGTGTAGCTAAGGGAAAGATAGAAAAAGGAAAATAACCAGAAGCTGAAGATACCATGAAGGAACAAGAGGAAGTGGTGAAGCCTGATCTTGAAGATTTGTTAACTAAACATTAGATAATCTCAATCACTAATGAAATGATAGAGTCACAAATGAAAAGGTATGAAGAACAAACATCACCCCCAGACTAGGAGTCACCCGTTAATCCAGACATAACACATATAGATATAGACAAAGAAAAGGAAGAAGGTAAGAAACCAGAATTATGGACAACATATACAATAACTTGGGACATCATAGAACGTAACAACCATTCTATTGAGTGGAGGATCACAAAAGAATAAAATAGCTATGAAAGAATAGAGAGCGACATTGAAACCAATTCCATATTCAGTATGGAAAGTTGTACTACAAGCACAAAAGGAATTTCATTAGAAGAAAATATGGTCATAATGAAGAAAATTCCAATCTTCGAAAGGGATACTAGTAATGCCACAAAACACATCTTCTTGTTAGAAACTATATGGCAGAGATGGAATGAAAAAGGAGATAGTATAAAGTTGTTTGACTTCATTAGCTCCTTGAGAGAGGAACTGGTAAAATGGTACCGAAAATCATACCCCAGAACAATAAATCTTGGGATGAGGTAAAGAAATATTTCCTAGAAATTTTTGATAGTGCAGAACCCCCAATGGAGGGAGTAAGCAAGTTAAGAGAATTATCCCAGAGGGAGGATGAGTCTATTTTAGAGTTTGATAAAAGGTTCAAAGAAGTGTTCAGGTAACTAGATGAACCATTAAATAAATAAAAAAAGAGAATGGTTCCTTTTAGCTATAACTCTAGAACTTAGGATGGCTCTAGATGGTAGAAATTTATGTTCATACTCAGAGTTAGTGGAATTGGCATGCCAAATAGGAAATTCTTAGAGGAGAACAAAAAAAGAGAAGGAAAATAGGAAAATGGAAAGATTGCAGTTAGAAATGGACCAATTATGACTAAGGAAAGAACTTATGAAGCAAGAGATTGGTCTACAAAGACCTAATATATGGTGTTCATATTGTGGTAGAGAAGGCCATATCTGGAACAAATACTTGATGGAAATAGGGGGAAAAAAGGAAAATTTGTTAAGAGTAGACCTCCACACTGTTAGAAAACCCAACTCGATCTAATGTGGGTTGTGCAGCAAATGGGGCAACCATGAAATATCAGAATTCCCATCACAAGAATTTTGGGTAAAGGAAGTACCAAACTACAATCAAGAAATGGCATATGTAAAAGGACTAGCGGAAGGGACGGTGTATGCATAGGACCATGGATATAGAGTCCCACCATAGCAGAACCAAATAATTTCCAATGCCATCCAAGGATTAGGAACATATGGTGATAACGGCCCATACCAGGGAGGAAGAGGTCGAGGGAGAGGAAGAAGAGAAGACACTACTTGTCTCAATTGTGGGAAACCAAGACACTTCACTATGGAATGCTTGGGAGAAAAGAAGAAATAATGTGGATTTTGTGGAGAAGAAGACCATGATGCATTTTACTATGAGAAAGCACATCAAAATTATGTGCAAAAGGACAAGCAATAGAATTTAAATAATAAAAAAGGGGCTAGACTTCTCTACAAAACACCTAAGGACCCATAGGAAGGAATTAAACAATGTTGGAAGGTGAGGAGAGAGGAGGAATAAACAATAGAAGAAGATAGCACTGAGAATGAATATCAAGAAAAAAATGGATCCAAGAAAAAAGGAAACATGTAGTAGTAACTAGGAGAGGAATACATACCAATAGAGTGAATGCAACAACTTCAAAAGAAGAAGAAAGCTCTAGTGAAGAGCAAGAATTCCACCCCACAAAGGAATAACATGACCAAATAGTAAAAGAAACCAAAAAAAATCTAGAACAAGAGAAAAATAGAGAAAGAATGGAAAATATCTATTTCACATAACCAGAAGTAAAGGTTCTCAAATAATTTGGAAGACTAGTAGGACAGCAGGATCTGCTCACCAAATTGAAACAACTTGGTAAATATTGGAATAAGAAAAACATACCACAAATTAGAACCATTGGTAAACATTAGAAAATGAGACCAACCATGATTGAATTTCGGATTTCCTAGAAAATGTTGATAGTGCGGAACCCCCAATGGACGAAGTAAGAAAGTTAAGAGAATTATCCCAGAGGGACGATGAGTCTATTTTAGAGTTTGATAAAAGGTTCAAAGAAGTGGTCAAGTGACTAGATGAACCATTAAATGATAAACAAAAAGAGAATGGTTCATTTCAGCTATAAATTTGGAAGTTAGGATGGCTCTGGATGGTAGAATTTTTTGTTCATACTCAGAGTTAGTGTAATTGGCATGCAAGATAGGATATACCTAGAGGAGAATGAAAAAAGAGAAGGAAAACAAGAAAATGGAAATATTATGGTTAGAAATGGACCAATTATGACTAAGGCAAGAACTTATGAAGCAAGAGATTGGTCTGAAAATACCTAATATATGGTGTTCATAGTGTGGTAGAGAAGGCCATATCTGGAACAAAAACTTAATGGAAATAGGGGAGAAGAAGGAAAATGTGTTAAGAGTAGACCTCCACACTGTTAGAAAACCCAACTCGATCTATTGTGGGTTGTGCAGAGAATGGGACAGCCATGAAATATCAAAATTCTCATCACATAAATTCTAGGTAAAGGAGGAACCAAACTACAATTGAGAAATGGCATATGTAAAAGGACAAGTGGAATTGACATTGTACGCATAGGACCATGGATATAGAGTCCCACCATGGAAGAACCAAAAAATTTCCAATGCCATCCAAGGATTAGGAACAAATGGTGATAACGACCCATACCAGGGAGGCAAAGGTCGAGGGAGAGGAAGAAGAGAAGGCACGACTTGTTTCAACTATGGGAAACCAAGACACTTCACCATCGAATGCTTGGGACAAAAGAAGAAAGAATGTGGATTTTGTGGAGAAGAAGACCATGATGCATTTTACTATGAGAAAGCACATAAAAATTACGTGCAAAAGGACAAGCAATATAATTCAAGTAATACAAAAGGGGTTAGAATCCTCTACAAAACACCTAAGGACCCATAGGAAGAAATTAAACAATGTTGGAAGACAGGGAGAGAGGAGGAATACACAATAGAAGAAGATAGCACCGAGAATGAATATCAAGAAAAAAATGGATCCAAGAAAAAAAAGCAAGATGCAGTAGTAACTAGGAGAGGAATAGATACCAATAGAGTGAATGCAACAACTTCAAAAGAAGAAGAAAGCTCTAGTGAAGAGCAGGAATTCCACCCCACGAAGGAACAACATGACCAAATAGTAAAAGAAACCAAAAAAAATCTATACCAAGAGAAAAATAGAGAAAGAATGGAAAATATCTATTTCACATAACCAGAAGTAAAGGTTCTCAAAAAATTTGCAAGACTAGTAAGACAACAGGATCTTCTCACCAAACTGAAACAACTTGGTAAATACTGGAATAAGAAAAACATACCAAAAATTAGAACCATTAGTAAACATTGGAAAATGAGACCAATCATGATTGAATTTCGGATTTCTTAGAAAAAATTTATAGTGTGGAACCCCCGACGGAGGAAGTAAGAAAGTTAAGAGAATTATCCTAGAGGGAAAATGAGTCTATTTTAGAGTTTGATAAAAGGTTCAAAGAAGTGATTAGGCAACTAGATGAACCATTAAATGATAAACAAAAAAGAGAATGGTTCCTTTCAGCTATAAATCTGGAACTTAGGATGGCTTTGGATGGTAGAAATTTATGTTCACACTCAGAGTTAGTGGAATTGGCATACCAGATAAGACAGACCTAGAGGAGAACGAAAAAAGAGAAGGAAAACAAGAAAATGGAAATATTGTAGCTAGAAATAGACCAATTATGACTAAGGCAAGAACTTATGAAGCAAGAGATTAGTCCGCAAAGACCTAATATATGGTGTTCATATTGTGGTAGAGAGGTATCTAGAACAAATACTTGATGGAAATAGGGGACAAGAAGGAAAATGTGTTAAGAGTAGACCTCCACACTATTAGAAAACCCAACTCGATCTATTGTGGGTTGTGCAAAGAATGGGACAACCATGAAATATCACAATTCCCATCACACAAATTTTGGGTAAAGGAAGAACTAAACTACAATCGGGAAATGGCATATGTAAAAAAAAGACTAGCGGAAGGGACATTGTATGCATAGGACCATGGATATAGAGTCCCACCATGGTAGAACCAAACAATTTTCAATGCCATCCAAGGATCAAGAACATATGAGGTCTGATAACGGCCCATACCAGGGAGGAAGAGGTCAAGGGAGAGGAAGAAGAGAAGACACTACTTGTTTCAACTATGGGAAACCAAGACGCTTCACCATGGAATGCTTGGGAGAAAAGAAGAAACAATGTGGATTTTATGGAGAAGAAGACCATGATGAATTTTACTATGAGAAAGCACATAAAAATTATATGCAAAAGGATAAGTGATAGAATTCAAGTAATACAAAAGGGGCTATACTCCTCTATAAAACACCTAAGGACCCATAGGAAGGAATTGAACAATTTTCGAAGATGGAGAGAGAGGAGGAATACACAACAGAAGAAGATAGCTCCGAGAATGAATATCGAGAAAAAAATGGATCCAAGAAAAAAGGCAAGATTCAATAGTAACTAGGAGAGGAATAGATACTAGTAGAGTGAATGTAGCAACTTCAAAAGAAGAAGAAAGCTCTAGTGAAGAGCAGGAATTCCATCCCATGGAGGAACAACATGACCAAATAGTAAAACAATCCAAAAAAATTCTAGAACAAGAGAAAAATAGAGAAAGAATGGAAAATATCTATTTCACATAACCAGAAGTAAAGGTTCTCAAACAATTTGCAAGACTAGTAGGACAATAGGATCTACTCACCAAACTGAAACAACTTGATAAATATTGGAATAAGAAAAACATACCGCAAATTAGAACCATTGGTAAACATTGGAAAATGAGACCAATGATGATTGAATTTCGGATCCACCAAAGAAGAATCCTCAAAGTAATGGTCAACCAAGGATCAAACATCAATCCAATTCTAGGAAGAATATGGGAATATGGGAAAATCGGAATTGGAACCCACGCCTTAAAATATCAACTTGGTAGATGGTACCAGAATGAAAATAATGGGTACTTGGAAGAATGTAGAAGTTAAAGTAAAAGGAGTGAAATAATCCATAGACTTTGAGGTGGTCACTATGAAGGAGACATTTGATTCATTCGATGCATTGCTAGGGATCAGATGGTTTGTATATTCCAAAGGAATCATAGATTATTGGAAGGAAGAAATATCCTTTGTAGATGATAGAAGGGTGGTCCACATTCCCTTAGGGAAAAAACTCGGAATACCCTATATAGAAGAAGTGAATGTTGAAGAAGATGAATATTATGACTAGACCATAAACACCATAACCATACCAACCAATGAAATTATGGAAGAACCCAATTCAAAAGGAGAAATAGAAATAAAATACATTGAAGGTAGCATGGACAATGAAGCGATGTTAGATGCATGGTTACAAGAAAATCAAGAGGTGTATTCCTAGAAGCTCTCTGGCTCCTACAAGATATTCATGATAAGGAAAAAATCACTGAAACAAGGTAGTAAAGCGTAGGACATGTGTGGTTATGCTAAGCAAGAAGGAGAAGACTGGGAAAGAGACTCTCAAATGATTTGTCACAATTCCCAAAAGATTTTAAAATAAAATTCCTAAATAGTCTAAAGTAGGGGAACTAATACCTTATATAACCCACATCGAGAGAACCTTCCTAGAGGAGGTAGATAGGCTAGTTTGACTACCGATTACTCTTACATGTACTATCGCATGTTGGTATAATTTCCATAATTAAAACATAAAAGAAGTGGGATACATTTAAAACCCTAGTGAAGGCAAGATTCCTATTGGAAATAGGGATTATGAGGACATACCACTATATGAAGGTGACATCCCACCGGAGAAACACTTAGAGCTATGCACATATTACTGGGAAGGTAACTATGAATACAATGATTGGCTATAAATTTAGTTGTTATACTAGACATTATGCCTGGTAGCACAAACTTGGTACATTGACTAGGAGAGAAGGGTAGAAACCAAAACTTGGAGAAAATTAAATAGTGATTTTTTCTAGACCTTTTCATTTTTTAGTAAAATTCCTCATATGCAAACCATACTCATAAAAAAAAAAGGGACAATCTTCAACCCCCTTTAAGATGACATACAAACTCCGAAATCCCATTTCACACCATCAGAGAAAACATACAAACACAAGGCTTGGATGAAATGGGAGACGCCCAAATCAAAACAACACTACAACATGATACAAAATGACAAAGAAGAACAACTACTAGATATAGAAATTGGCTAGGGGTGGAGAGAGAAAGAAGAAACCACTAGCCCAAAGAAAAAATACTACAATGAACCAATCAAAATAAAAGAAACAAGCATTGTAGTAGAAGGCAACCCAAAGCTAGCATGCATAGGAGATTAATTGGGACAAACTGGTAGTTGCACAATCTATTGAAACACTAAGAAAATTCTAAGACCTATTTCCATAAAAATTCATTGAAATGAAAGGAATCAAAGGAGAAGTGGGAGCTATGAAGATTCAACTCAAAGAAGGTTCCAAACTAGTTCAGAAGAGACCATATCAGCTAAATCCTAATATGAAGAAGAAAGTGAAAACCGAAATAGACAAAATGTTGGCAACTGGAATAATTAAGCCGATGGAAGACGCAGAGTGGATAAGCACAATGGTGGTTCAAAAAGAGAAGACCAGAGAAATAAGGGTATGCGTCAAATTTTGAGAACTAAAAAAAGCATGCATACACAACTCGTTCCCCACACCATTTACAAAGGAAATATTAGAATTGGTTTCTAAAAGGGAGATCTACTCATTTACAAATGAATTCTTTACATACCACCAAGTGAGAATCAAGGAAGAAAATCAAACCAAAATTATTTTTTCTATTGAATGAGGATTGTATATGTACATAGTCATAATGTTCAGATTAAAGAACGCTCCAATGGTATTCATCTAGATAATGATCAACACCTTCAAATATTTCATTCACAATTTTCTCAAAGTCTACTTAGATGATTGGATAGTCTATGGGTTGTAAAGGACCATGTCTAGGTCCTTCAGATGATGCTCAATTGGTATAGAAGCATGTAGATCTCACTAAACCTAAAGAAGTGCACTTTTGTGGTTCCCTATGGGACACTCCTCGACCACATTATATGCAAAGAGGGGTTGATGGTAGACCCGAAGAAAGTAGCCTTAATCTTGAACCTACCACCACCAAAGAATGCTCTGAAAGTAAAGACATTCTTAAGATACACGAGATACCACAAGAAATTCATTAAGGGATACACAAGAGTTGCAGCCCCATTGAAAAACCTCCTAAGAAAAAAATAGGGTGGATTGTCGAATGGAATGAAGAAGCCCAAAAGGTGTTTGATACTTTGAAATATAAAATAGAAAAGGCGCCAATCTTGATCTTTCTGAATTGGAATAATCATTATCATGTCCGCGTAGATGCCTCTAGAATAGCAATAGGATCAGTGCTTGCTCAACCGAATGGGAATAAGGATCATTCGATAACATTTTCTAGCAGGAAACTATCTATGGAAAAAAAGAGCTACACTGCCATAGAAAGAGAAGCATTAAAAAAGGTATATGCTTTACAAAAGTACCAAAAATATCTCCTATCCACCCCCTTCACCTTTCCCATAGATGATGAACCCCTAAAATTCCTATTGAACAAACCGGTAACTCATGGCTGGATATCCAAGTGGATCCTACTATTTTAAGAATTCAACTTTATGATAATGGTGAAACCTAGAAGGAACAACCAAGGACAATATTACCCATCCCTGATTGAAACCTGTGAAGAACCGAACATATACAGGGAATAATTATCCAACACACACTTTTTTAGAATTACAACAGTTCTTGAGGAACTAGAGGATTTCGATATCTTGTTATCAACCAGAGAATTTCCCAAAGACCTAGCACCACAAGATAGATAGTCACTAGTATGAAGAGAAGCACTTTATACACTATTAGAAGGAGAGATACACCACAAAGGAAAAGATGACATGCTTTGGAGTGTAGTCAACAAGCATGAAAGAAAATCCATTTTACAAGAATCACATATCAAGATTGTCGAAGGACATGATTTTGGAGAGCCTACCATAAGAAGGGTGAAACTAGTCAGTTTATGGTGGCTAACATTACATAAAGATGCCACAAACTATGCAAAAGGATGTGACATCTATCAGAGTAGGAAATCTTACCATTAAGATGCCCCTCAAATCGATACTTGACCAAAACCCATTAGATAAATGGGAAATTGATTTCATAGGGCCAATTGACCCACCAAAAAAACACCTGAAGGCTTGATTCATAATCACCATTATGGAGTAGCTAACGAAATGGGTAGAGGTAGAACCAATAAGATATTATACCACCAAAATCACTACTAAGTTTCTATACACCAATATCATTACTCGATACAGATGCCCATTAAGCATAGTTAGTGACCAAGGAAAAAATTTCATAAACAACATGATAAGGGAACAATTACAAAAAAAATTGATAACACACAATAAGATATCTCCCTACCATCTGCAAGCCAACTAGGCTAGTGAGGCTCTGAACAAGATAATTGGAAAAACATTAACAAAAATGTGTGAGGGAAATTGAATGGATTGGGATGTTAAGATACCAATAGTACTATGGGAATACTAGACCTCCTATAAACAGATAGGAAAATTTACACCTTTCCAATTAGTGTACGACCTTGATGTAACAATACCCATGAACTTCATCATTTTGAACATTAAGTATCGCATTAACTTTATGGCTTGACGAGGATGAATCCTTAAAGACACAAATAGAAGAATTATTAAAATTAGATGAATTTTGGCAAGTTGCTATGTACAATCAATAGTTAGAATGACAAAGGCAAAAAGTGTGGCATGGCTAGAACTTGCGACTAAAGACATTCCAAATAGGGGATCTAGTAATGCTATATGATAAAAAAATTCAAAAAATAGAAGTTAAAAGTTAGATGGTTAGTCTCATTCTACATTCATCACATCAATGAATCTAGAGATATTAAACTCTGACAACTCGACAAAAAAATTATAGTAAGGCATATTAATGGTGCATTCTTGAAACACTATCAGCTATCACCAGAATAAAATGCATTAACTTCACCAAATGACATTGTACCATAGAATAAATAATATGACAGATTAACCCACATTAATACCACTGGCATCCATCAAATCAACTAAAATGGCTCACAAAAACCACAAAACGGGAAGAGCATTCAAAGCTCAGCTACCACCTGCTACAACTCATACCCCACTAACCATAATCTTATGAAAACCCCAAATCCCTTTTCAATCTTCACATACTGCCACTATGGCATTAGAGCACCCATCAAGAAAAGTGAGATAATTCCCTAAGAAATCTCTTAGCAAGAATGGTAATTTCCCAAGAAGCACTTCCTAGAATGGGTACTCCTACAGTCATCCACATCTCTGAGAGACCCAGACTAGTGCTTAAGTGGCTCCCATTCAAAGCAAGGCTCACCGACACAGACAAAGCTTTCTCATTAGTTCTACATAGTGCGATCCACATGGAGGATGTGAGGAAATACATCCATGAAACCATTTTTGAAATTAACCACACTAAGCTAGAAGAAATCTACCAACAACTACTAATGAAGGATGAGAAAACATATAAACAAGAGTATATTGAGATTGGACGGAAAAACCTAGACATATGGAAGGAATTCTTGGACTTCTATATGGAAGAGGAATGGGTCCAAATTGTCCTAAGCTAGATACATGATGATCTAATGTAAACAAGCCTTACCGAATTACAAAGGAATTCATCCATGCTATGACTGAGCTAAGAAGGGTTTGAGGGATCTCGACTAAAAAGGCTATCAAAAATAGTGAAGTGGAAAGGTTGACCAAAGCCACATTCGATGGTTGAAGTCTGAGCCTCAAAACAATTATAAATCTAGCAGTCAAATATGTAGCAATGGGTATCACTTACAAAGTATACTATGCCAACCAAGAAGACTCAACCACTACCACTACCACCACCATCCACACCACCTATTAGATGGTGTTCAAAGGTAAAGATTTTGATTTGTGCAAAGTCATGCGTGAGAAACTAATGGAGAGCCTGAAGAAGATCAAGAACATCGAGTATAATTTTCGGTACGACACTCTAATAATATTTTTAATGTTTTATTTCTTGAATGAATCACTGGGGTTCAAAGGAAAAATCTAAAAAATAGACAAGACCATAGCAACCCATATTAGGGACCACACCTTCCAATTTTTGAACTTCCAAGCCTGAAAAACAACTTACTAGGGACTTTTTAAAAAGTTCCAAGAACAAATACAATTCAAAATTTGGTCCCCTATCTATCAACCAAATAGTATGAGAACTCAATAACATTCCTAGTTAATAAATATTTCACATGCATAGAGGCAGTTGAACCCCACACAGTATGGATTCCGACACTCCCTTATGAAATCACAACCCAAGAAATCGATGCATATGTATCAAGCTTGCTCTGAAATCCAAAGGACACCATCGTTCCTAGATTCAAGACATATGAAGAGGTAATGGATAGGAAGATGGAAGAGGAATCTCAGAAGGATGAAGAAAAGAAGAAAAAGAAATCGTAGAAGCAGGAAGGATCACATCCTATTGTCACTACCCCAATGCACTATGAATCTACCAAAAAGAGGACCACAAGGTCTAGGGCCACCCCTCTAGGCCAACTGGTAGGACCTGCAACATCAACACTGGTAGCTCCTACTCTGGGCCAATCATCTCAAAATCTAAAAAGAACTCGACATGCAAGGGTAAAAAAAAAAGCTAACAAACATAAACTAGATATTGATGAACCGGAGGTCAAAGAGAACTCTGAGGAAGGAGAGGAGGTGGAGAAACCTCTGGAAAGTCCAAGAAATGAACTAGAAGAACCCCAGGGACTCCACCAATTAAACCACAACCCTAGAAGGAAGAAAAATAGAAGGAAACACTAAAGCAACAACCTTTGGCTTCAACCGAGCCAATAAATGTACTTGAGAGATTCAATTCTATTGTCAATCATGGGATGCTACTATAGATCCTAAAGATGTATGAAGTGTATAATGAAGCCAATCAAGATAGAATAATCTAGAGTTTGACAAGATATGTCAATTATACTTGAATAAAATTCTTGAGGAAGACATGGAGGGATTCCATGATAGGATTTCCATACCTATAAGGGGGAAAAGGGCTAAAGAATTGGCATGACATGAATAAATCGAAGAGCATACCATAGCAACCATTAGCACTAATATGAGTGAGGAACAAAAAAAATCCCTAAAACAAGTACAAGCATGGGAGCTTTGGAAAAAAATAACGCGTTGATAGACTAATGCAAGATGATCTGGATGACATAGAGGCTCTCCTGAAAGAAATAGAGAAGCCGCCAAGAAATTGTATGAGGCAATGGAGAAGAACCCAAAACAAGGGCCAACACAAGAAGAAAATTTTGTTCAAGAAACAAAAAATTAAGAGAATGTTTCTCAAGAAGTTGGAGAAGAAAATGTTTTGCCAAAAATTGAAGGACAAGAGAATGTTCCTCCAAAAATTGAAGAAAAGATAGAAAAATGGAAGAAAGTGTAGAGGAAGGTAGAGAAGAACCAAAGAAGGATAAGGATGACTCCGAAAAGGGATCCAACCCCTCAGGTACCATCTCTGCAATTAAGAACTTCCTAGCACAACAACAGTAAATTCAACCAATACATTCTCCCCAATTATTGCAAGTTCCACTAGTCGGTTCATAGGTGAATCTCTCTAAGATGTCACCTATTCAAAAATATAGTTGGGAGATATTTTTCATGCAATAGCCAGGGAGGATCTCCTCTAGGAACATGACCAACAAATAAAACAACTCAGAGAAGCCATAAATATGTTGCAAAAGGCTATTCCACATGTTTCCAGATATTAGTGCCTCTCTTTTCCATAATAGCTACAACAATTAGTCATTGGAGTACAAATTGCCTTGATATCACAGAAGGATAGCATCAGAAAAGAATCCCAAGATGAGCTCATCAAGCACAACACCCAACAGTATATCAAGAGATGCGCTTCCACACAAACTTAGCCAAAAATCCAACTCCAACAAATGAAGAATAGCATTAAGGCTATTGGGTTAATCTACTACTTCTACTTACAATGGCCTAATAAGACAAATAAGCTTCAACACCAGATCTCACAAATAAAAGAATAGATAGAAAAGGTGAGGTACGAATCCTTACAAGATCCCATCGACACAACAAGGGAAAAGGTAGAGCACTTACACATCCAACTCCAACAACTCCACACACAAAGAGAACTACTCAAAGAACAATTACAATGATTTAGGGAGATAGTTAACAATGAGTTGAGGTTTCTCCAATTCATTCTAAAAGAAGTGAAGAAAATAGCCAGCAGTATCACAATCCCCAACATTCTACCAGAAGTCGAATGAAATCTATCCCAAGTCCAAGCATAAATTGGTACCCTCCTTCAAGCACAAGCACACTGTATGGCTACATTGGCACAACTCAAGGTGGAATACAATAACATCTTTTCCCAAGAAAGAATGTCTTGAGGACATGATATCATTCTAAAAGGGGGGATTATGTTAGTAGGTCAAAGGGCGGAACAAAGCATAGCAACAACATACCAATAGAATATTGTGGTACTGGTAAAGGACAATAGCCATGAAGGAGACACATCCCTTTAAGGGAATGAATGTATATATGTTATGTGTAATAGATAGGAGATATACGATAGATTATGATGAGAAAGATATATGATAGAAGATATATGTAATAAAAAATAGCAATAGCACCAGAGTAGAGACTAGACCTGCTCGTTATGTACTTGTTATGACATATATATATATATATATATATATATATCGGAAGGAATATAAGGAAGACATGTGTGTGTGGATATATGAATAGTTTCTTTTGTTGAGTATACTATTATATGTTATGAATGCCCTATAGCTTCCTACCACATGCTTGTTTCTCTTACGGTATCCTCAGGGGTATAAATTGACTACTCAAGGAATACTAGGTGATAGATCATTCCAAATTGTATTGCCCCCATTTCTCTTGCCAACAATGTCTATTTCATCCTCTAGTTTAGCTTCTTTCTTGAAAAACAATCTACTTTCAAGTATCTAGTTAAATTAATGTCAAAAATTCGTGAGCTAGCTTACTTTGGAGTCATAGTCTACTCCTAAGTTTGTGACCTCATTATCATTTTCCTTAGCTTGGACTCATTTGTCTAGGACAAGCAATGATTATCCTCAAACAACACATTAACACAAGATCTAGTCAAAACAAACTTTGTCTAAATTGAAGGTTTCACATCTTCCACTCATCCAAACATTGGTCCAAAATCACTTAAGGTGTCACTACTAGCTCGATTTGAAGCAACTCAAACATCCAAAAAAACCATCTTCATCCAACTTCACATCCCACATCTCATAGGGTTACTACAAATTTTATGCCTACAATGAGATCGCAACATAAGAAAAACATGGAATCAAATCCTAGTGGTTCTAGTGTATCCACCACCATGAGTGCTAATGAATCTCTCAAATATCTCAAATCTCTCAAAGCAAAGTGTGCAAATGAGGTTGAAATGAACTCAAATGCATATATATGACCCTCAAGCCCTAGGGTTTCTCCCTAGGCCACCCTGCTAGCATATTTTTCAACATTGGCTATCCAACCTGATCAGTTTCTAAGACACCTAGGGCTTATTATTTTCACCCTCTTCTCAGCTGAACTAATCTTGTCATCCTATCGTGATCTCAACTCGAAAATTAATTTTTTCAATTGATCTCTCAAGGGGGTGGCCTACCATCCATCCTTCGTCTGCTAGGGCATAGTGGGGCATCATGTTGAATTTTTAAAAAAAATCAAGCAACATTAGGTCTTTGAAACAATGTAACAAGTACATTGTCTCAAAGAGGGGCAAAATGTAGACATATAAAATTGTCGGAACATATCACACATCTCAATTTCACCTATTAACATCATTTTCTTCATTATCACCTAATTCCTCATTTTAATTAAATAATTTTCATTTAATTGATTAAATTCCCTTTATTCCTCTATTAATTGAATAATTAACATTATTTGATTAATTCATCATTTCTCACTAATTCTTCCTCGATTAAATAATTTTTAATTATTTAATTAAATTAAAATTATCCTCTTTCCACCATGATTAAATAATTTTGATTATTTAATTAATTCTAATATTTTCCTTTTTCCCACTTGATCAAATGAATTCCAATAATTGAATTAAAGATCCTAATTCCCTCTCATCCTCACAATTAAATAATTTTCATAACTATTTAATTCCCTAATTTAACTCCAACTCTCCAACTTGCACAAAGAATATTCTTCTTTCAGAAAGAGAATATTCCCAATTCAAATTCAAATATCTTCTTCCCTTCAATTCAAAATATCTTCAACCAATTTTCCATGAAAATAAGAATATTTTGGGCTCTCATGAATTCTCATCCCTTGATCTTCCTCAATCTCCTTAATTTCCTCTCATCCATTGATCCTCAAGTTCAATCTCCACCATTGATCAAAAATCCTAAAATCTATAAAACAACTCATTCATTCATGAAATCCGTTCACAATTTTCATAAGCATCTGCATTCTCTTGAATTCTTGAGCAATCTTGAGCATTTGAGATCCCCTTTTGTGAATCACATCAATCTTGAGCTTTTGCAATCACAGATTATGTACAACTTGAGCAATCCACATTACAAATTGTCATCAATCCACAATGGGATTAAAGATTTACATTGTGTCTTTGGTTTAATTGTTTGAATTGCATTTCATTTACTTTAGTTTAATTCTTTGAAGCTTTAACAAACTGATTTCATTGAGTATAGGTTATAATAATTTTAATTTTGTAAGTTTTTAGTATTTTTAGACTCTAATTGCTTGAATTATGTTTTTTAACCATTGCTCATATTTCCCCTACGACAGGTGTAAAGGAGACTTCATTGTGGGTATGATTTAAGACTAGAGGGGTTCTACCCAAGGGGCTTTGATATAAAGGGGTCTTATCTAACCATCTTAAATTAAAGCCCTTTAGATGGAACGCTTCAAGGCTTAAATCATTATTTTTTATAGAAAAATATGTGATTTCAAGAAAAAATCAAGATGTCCCAAGTTTGGGACCCATTTTTATGGGATGACCCTGCTAACTATAGTTTTCTTCAAATTTTCATAGCTCTTGAAGGTTGAGCTTGGGGCAATTATGAATGGTTAATATTGCAAGCTCCCTCATACTACAAAATCCAAATAGTCTTTTCTAATTCTTATAATTTTATAGAATAATTAAATGTGATCCTCTTTAGTAAGTTCATGGCTCCAATCAATTCAATGTTTTTACCCTCTTTATTTAATTGTGATGGCAAATATATAATGGTTGGTGGAAGAAATTAATAGTTTATTCCAACACCCCCCTTAATTTCTATTACTAGTTGCTTCAAATTCTCAAATTACATCTTATATATTCACAAGCCTCCTCTGGTAATGCATTTGTGAATAGGTTTGCCTAACTAATAACATATAACAAGATAATGACTTCATTTAAGTTGTAACAAATGACAATCAATCAATCAACTAAGATATTCAGACATTTATTAATTGTTATTTTGTTTGACATGTGAATATTTATGCTTGTACAATATTTTCAACACATTTGTGACATTTTGTCAATTAGATACATCAATCCATCCATAATTCATCTATATACAATCTTTCATAGATTGTTTCTCCAACTCTTTATTTTAACACATTTTTTTAGATTATTCTTCAATACGCAAATAGTACAATAATGAAGATCCCAACATGTTCCATTTTGATGTTTTTGTCTATTACAATAAGAACATTGGGAACACTACATATCTTGAATTGAGTTGTTTGTAACTATATTACTTATAACAGCATTTATATTTTATTTAATTTTAACACATCCAAGGCCTTTATTATTTAGCCTCACACTTAGTTCAATTGGCTCTCTAATTCATTGTCTATACTTTCTCAAACCTTTTCCATCATAACCCATTATTTTAAATATTTCAAAACCAATATTCTTTGCATAATATCTTTTGTTATTATTATCACAAGAAGCAAGATATTTAGATTCAAAAACATTATTATCTTCAACTTAACTCTCTTATCTTTAACTATATTACATATATCAAATGATTCATCAAATGAATAACACAAATCATTTGTATCACATGAAATATTACATAGTGTAGGCACATTTTTTTTTTAGGTATGATGCAAGTAATTGAACTAACAAATTATTTTATTCTTTCAATTTTGATAGATCTTTTTGAAAACTATTTTCCTTTGTAAGCTTTTTAGATTGTTTATCATACCACTTCAATTATTCTTCCAATTCTTCAAAAAAAAATTGACTTTCACCAATTCTTATCAAATTTTTATTTTCTTTCTTCATTTTTTATCCGATCTTTCCTATTGGAACAAATGATTTCCTTATACAATTAAATTTTAATAATATAAAAGAGCCATTTAAGTAATACCTGATGGTGATTATTTTGACAATTTAGTACACCTCTCTAAGTTGGGAAATTAAATGTCATGTTAATGATACTTAGCTCTAGGAATGATGTGATTAGATAAACCTAGTGTGGCATTGATTTCAATTTGGTACAAATAAATATTTACTTTAGATGTGCCCTCCATTTGGATTTCTATATAGGCCTACAACTATTTAGTGGTTGAATTTGTAAGTGGATTAATCTTGCACTTGTACAATTGACTTTAGATATGAGACTAGTAATATCTAAGCTTGGAATGAGTGTTCAAACACAAAATATACAAAAAATACTACATGAATAAGAATGTGTCCAAAGGGATGATATAAGATCAATTGGATAAAAATAAATAGAAATGGGGATATGTCAAGAATTAGAGAATGAACACTACTTAATAAGAATGTGACGAAACAGATAATATAAGATCAATTGAATATAAATAAATAAAAATGAAGATATATCAAGAATTAGAAAATCAACCCTACTTTATAAAAACTGTAACATTTTGAAAAAAAAACAAAAAAAAAAAATTATTGGAAGAAAAGCTTTATTAGTCAAAAAAAATTTGACAGTTACATATCAACGCAGGCAACCAGTAGACAAAACCGGTAACCAGACAGTATAATACAGAGCAATAGCAGTAACTTGAATGATCAACACGGCTGAAATAAAAGGAGGTTGCTGGGAATAGAAGGACCCTCAGTCCATCAAAAACTATCTTCCTGAATCCATTATGAAGCAGCAAGAGCAAAATGCAATTAGATTCACAACGCTGGATTAGTATACCGTTGATGATGAAATTGTAAATATTAAACAAGCAGAGAAATGAAATAGAAAACAGAAAACTAAAGAACAAGATACGAGATACGAATTTACAGTGGTTCGGCAATTGCCTACATCCACTCTTTAGCAGGAAATCTCATTAATAATCAATCACCAATTAACCACTACATCACAATACATGATCGACTACACATTTATACAAAGCTCTTCGAACACGAAGAGACTGGAGAATAACAACAGTCATGTGACTGTTGGACTTCATATCTCAACAGAAATCCCTGAAAATATGGCTCAGCAGTGCAAGTATTCTCATATCCACATCTGCTCTAATGGTCTCTCTAATCCAAACTATCCAACACAGACCCAAACGAACGAGCAGGATTAATGGAAGCACCAGAAAAGGCTCCCCTGCCATTATATCCCCACCATCAGTCTTATAGAGGAGCTGTAATTCTCAATGATCCCCTGTTTAGATCCACTGCTGAAGCATACACTGTGAACAGCAATGAAAACTCCATCATCACCACCCCACTGTATTCCATCCCTCCAATAAAGGAAATTGAAATATATAATTACATCAAAACATTCTATGGAAATGAACTTAAAACTAAATAGAAATTGACATGTATATACAAATTTCACTAAATGTTACTACAATAATATTCTAATATAAGCATTTGTAATTTTGTGGATCTCCATGTTAACAGTGTAACAATGGAACTGGTAGATATAGAAAATATTCCTGCAATAATATGAAAACCAAGAGGCAATCCTGTTTTGAACATATTTAAATTGAGGGGAATACAAATATAAATTGTATTGGGTGTGTGCTGGTGAACAATACTAAAACATTTTAATATACGGCAAGGGAGACTAACTGGAAGTACCTCCCCCCGAGATATTCGGCCTACTTTGCTTGCAGCTTGAGCTATAGAGATAATTATTAAATCTCACAGGATAAGTAAAGCTTGTACCGTTTAATAACCAGGTGCTGAAGTCCTCTCCTTTATTACGGCTTGTAGCGGATTTTTCATTACTGTGGTAAATTCCTGCGTCTCCGCAAGATCCACTGCTTCTCCTGGTTTGCTCTGCCATTCAAATTTGTGCACCAGTGTGGCCACAATAAGCTCAACGTGGATCATGGCCAATCCTAAACCGGGGCAAATCCTCCTCCCCACGCCAAACGGCATCATCTTGATCTCCTTGCCTCCTGTCATATCCACATCCGCATTCATAAATCTCTCGGGTATGAATTCCGCAGGTTTCTCCCACTCTGCTGGATCGTTGCCCATCTCAGAAACACAAAAATTCACAAGCGCCCCCGCCGGGATATCATAACCCCCAAGACTAGAGTCTTCCATAACGGCATGCAGTAGAACGAACTTCCCGGGGGGATGTCGGCGCAGCGCCTCCTTCACCACCGCCTCGAGGTATTGCATTTGAGAAAGCTTCTCCTCCTCCAAGTTAGCCCCTTCCTTACCAGCAATGCCTTCAATTTCCTTGTAAAGCTTGGTCTGGACATGTGGATATTTTACCAAGTTAGCCATGACCCACTGTATCGTGGTTGATGTGGTGTCAGTCCCGGCGGTAATGAACTCCGAGCACAGAGTCACCATCTCTTGGTCTGTCAGACATCTCCCGCCGTCAACAGTCAGAGAAAACAGAGAATCCACATACGCTCTGCAATCTTTGCCCGCCCCCTCTGCTAACTCCACCCGGCGCCGGTTAATAAGCGGAACCATTATCTCCATCTGACGGCGGTGGATCCGCTGCATGCGCTCTCGCCGCTTCCTGTAGAAAAACCCAAGAATGGGAAACGTGTCCTCTAACAGGAGACCCGCAAAGCTGAGAATCAATCGTCTCAAAACGCCCTCCACCTGTCGGACCGCATTCTCCTCCAGCCGCGCTCCAAAACACATATAGAGCAGTATGGAAAAAGCCGCGTCCCTCAAATGCTCTATCACTTTCACTACGCCTTCGTTTTGCGCGGCCTCGCTTTTCAAACCCTCCATGAGCACCTGGAGACCCCACTGTCTGCCCTCTCGGAAGGACTTCAAGGCAGCTGAGCTGAGGGTTTCGCTCACCAGATTTCGGCGGAGGGTTCGCCACACTGGACCGTAGGCGGCGGAATTGATGCTCATCTGGTTGCTGGTGAAGAGCTTGCGGAGGCCCTTGGCGGGTGGTCTGCTGGCAAACACGGTACCTTTCTGAACCAGAGCCTCGTGGGCCAACTCACGGCTTGCTACAAAAATTATCGGTTGAAACCCCAATCTGATTGTGAAAATTGGACCGTATCTTCTCTGCGCTTTCTCTATAAAGCCTTGAAAGCCTTGGTTGGATTGCTTAATCTGTAATAGGTTGCCAACAATTGGCCATCCTCGAGGACCTGGAGGCAGATTACATTTCTTCTTGTACTTTACCAGGAGTAGCAGGGGAAGCGCCAAAAGCAGAACAAAATATACAAATGAATCCATGCCCAAGGCAGCTGGAAATTTGTCCATAAAGCTCATTTTTTAAAACCTATGCTACCTAATCGATTCCGAACAGACGAGATTTCCTAGTTCGTTTATGGTTTTAAGCCATTATTGGGGTTCGAGACTTCATTGCCAAATATCATTCTTTATCCGCAATGACCAGAGCAGTTCGTTTGTGGTACGAGATTTTTTGAGGATGGATGGGGCCCCAATTATTAGTTCTCTCCACATTTCATTAAGGTTCAAGTCATTAGGAATAGGGTTCCATCCAATTATTATTCTCACGTCTTGCTTTGGTCATCTTATGTTCATGTGACACTCAACCTTCTAAAGTATGGGTTTTCTTAATACTTAATGGTTAAATCCTTATCCATGTGATGAGGAGGATACTTCTTGTCTATTAATTATGGAAGTTCTATCATACATTTTGAAGTAAGAGAAATTCATACATGAGTTTATTTAAGTCTTTAAGAAGAGATTACAATATCTTACATTTAATTAAATGATATAGTGCATGTATTAATTAGATCTAGATTAGTTAAATAGTTAGAGTGAGGTTTCAATATTTATGTTATTTTTTAATTAGCCTTGTATTTATTTTGAGGAGAGTGTCTTAACATATTTATAAATTAATCAATTAATAATTTTGTGTAAAGTCAAGTCCTTTGCCTTATATCATTTATCAATTTGTTTACACATTCCAACATTTGTCATATCCACATATTTATATTCATACATGCACATACTTCCATGTACCCATTGTCCACCTTGAGCCACATTTGTTTAGGTTCTTGGTCAAGTTTGCAATTGCAAAGACAACCCTGAACCCTTAAACTTGACTCTTTCAAAGTAAAAATTTCAAACTCCATTTTTTGTCGATCCCTACCAATTATTTTTTCCTCCAAGGGCCAACTAGACTTTTTTTGTGATGTATTGTTATGTCCTTGTATTTAAAATCATTCAATGCATTCCTTTATATACATCCTCATCCTTTTAGCTTATTCATATTACAAACACTTCAATGGGTGCACTAAAAGGAATCTAGATCTACATGGGCATTCTAGGAGCATATGGACGTGTCTAAAGATTGTTGTTTCTAATTGTGTACACACAATTTCATATGTTGACCTAGGAGAACATGTCCCCTTGAGACATAACAACCACCCTTCCAAGGTATTTAAAAAAATAGAGGACAAAGAGCATTTAGGAAAATTATAGAGAAAAAATATACAATATAGAGGGTCATTTCCAAATGTAGAGGTCAAGTATGCAAGTATGGATTTGATCCTAACTAACAAACTCAACCCATTGCACAAATGGGAAAAGAAAAAATGAGGAGTTACACAAATAGATAAGTGCTATTTCCAAATCAAATACTAGACAAATTCTAAAATCTTCATCAAGGGCAATCATTCTTCAATCATAGAGCTGAACTTAACATTTTTTATTATATTTATTTTCATCTTCTAAAATTTGATTCCATAATACATTATCCCTCATCTATCATTTATTAAACTAGGGTAATCACTACTTATGTTTTATGCACTCTAGTAGATTAGCCTAGATTACATATAAGGAAAAGTTTTTTTTACACATTTTGGTGAACCTCTTTGATCCCACAAAACCTAGCTTTCCTCTAGGTTTATTAAGAACAATAGGATTTTCAAATCTACATTTCTATAATTTCATATACTAATTCTAGATCTAATTTTTCTTTTGCATCTTTATGCTTCATTGACATCTTTGAAATTCAAGGTTTAGTGACTTATTCATCTTATTATTTGCCCAACCTACCCATCCTTAAAATGGCTTTATGGTTTGCATTTTTCACCAAGTTTGAAATTTGATCTACCTTTGATTTTTTTTTTGAATATGAGTGTTGCTTTTCCATTTACATTATCTTATCGTGGATGTCCTTTCTTCTTTCCTTACCAAGTTCACTTCAAGTTATCAATAAACTTTATGATGATACAACTTTTATGGAATATCTATGATAATGACTTAGCTACCTCATCTGTGTATATACTTGATTGTATCTCTTCTTCTACACCTATGGACCCTCCTCCATGTTCCCCTCCTAATTCATCTCTACATAATTATGCGGATACATGTGTCACCAAGACACCCTCTTCCATGTCTAGTGATACAATTATTGATTTGGAACTACCTAAATATGATAATCATCCTAGTTATGAGCCTTAAGTTGATTATATTTTTCCTATTACTAACTATATATATATATATATATATATATATCTTGACTCTATCATCTATCTTTGCTAGATCGATGACACTAACCTTGCAGGAGCTCATCGATGGGGACATTGAGGCAACCTCCTCCTTGGCTCTTACTATAGGCCAGTCACTCGAAACTGCTCTCGTTTTCCTCCCTCTATAAGCTCATCTTCCCTCCCTTATAATGATCTAAATTGGGAGCGAGATGAATTGTTAAAGGTTCTTGAATAGAGCAATACCTCTTTTTTTCTTTAGGTTAAATTTGTGTGCTTGTTTGTGTTCCCCTGTACTTGTCTATTTATGTTTATGCTCTCCCATGAAGGAATTTCAATACCCTTGTAGGTACTTGGATACAAGAGAGAAAAATTGTTGTAACTTATATACATTTCATCATTCTTTTGTTTGTTGTAAACTAATTTGATTTTTACACTGGGGACAATGCAAAGCGTCGAGGCATTTAGGCCTCTTCCATAGGCAGGTGCACAAAGATAGGGGGCCAAAAAGTGGCCACCCCACTTTTGGGCCCCATAAAAGCCATAATGCTCAGACATTATGGCTTGGCATGATCGAACCTTTGGCTTGGCATGATTGAACCTTTGGCTTGATCTCTAAAAAGCAATAAAAAGAAATAAATCAAATTCATTTCTCATTTTCTATTGTGCAAACTAGCCTATGGCTTGCAAACCCATCATAATGCATTTACATTCTAGGAAGCCCTCAAGTTTGTCAATTCTTCATCGAATCTTCACCAAAATTCTGCCATGACATCGGGGAGGTCAATGGAGTAAGTTATTTCAATTTTTTAGTGTGACTTTTGTATGAAATAGGTAGTTTGACTATGTTTTTTGATAAAAATCTATTTAATTTTTAGGAATTATGAATGCGATCCAAAATATTGAAAATCCTAATTCACCACATGATGAAATACCTCCTAAAGAAAAACCTCAACAGACACCTAGAATTCCTCATCATGCTTCAGGAACATAAGAAAATATAATGGGGCAAATTGAAAATAACAAAAAATAAATCAAGGAGTTAATTGCAAGGTTGAGAGATCCTACAAGAACAAACTCGCATAGGATTTCCCTCACTCAATCATTACAATCCATAATATCCCATGTAGATTCGGTTGGCAAGATAAATAGTTGTTTTGACAAGAGACAAGAGCTAAGACAATTTTATGCAGACAAATTATCATATAAACAAGTTAAAGATGATTTTTTTTTAAATCTAACTTGTGTGCACTATTCATGGACTCAAGAATGAGTCAACCCTTACACACTGTGCATGCAAGAGGTTTCCTATCCATTGGTGCAACCACCGAGGGATAAAGAATTTTTTTTGGGATAGGTGGTGGATGATTTTTGACCATCCTCAATGCAACAACAATTAGGTACCACAATATTTTATGAGGAAACTCTATTGTGAGTTTGTACTCAATAAAATCCCAAACTATTTTGACATGTAGGAGTTCTAGGGTAGAGATGGGGGCTCTACACAAGACAGAGTGGGGGCATGTATTGACCCACATTGGCCAACAAGACCACTCACTAGACCAGACTATGAGCATGTGACTATCCCTGTCAGTGTGAAGGAGAGTGT
This sequence comes from Sequoiadendron giganteum, assembly GCA_007115665.2. NCBI lineage: Eukaryota > Viridiplantae > Streptophyta > Pinopsida > Cupressales > Cupressaceae > Sequoiadendron > Sequoiadendron giganteum. The sequence continues at coordinate 428,633,224 of CM021108.1, read as the reverse complement.
TGAGGTGGATACCTTGCAGTTGATTAGCTCCCTCACTCAGAGCCTCATATGATATAATAGGCCTCTAGCACAAGGTGAGGCAGGTGAATCTTCTAGGCATCCAACTCCACCTCATTTATATCGGGCTTGTGGGTCACTTTGTGTTTATGATCCTAAGGATATTTAGGATACATGTGCCCAAGCTACATCTATAGCTAATCAAATGATGATGATAGATGTCCTCCTCAATGATACATTCGACTTTGATAGTCAAGTAAATGTTAGCAGGTTTATTTAATTTAATTTATTAAATTTCAGTTTTGAAATGCAAGATTAAATAAATTAGTTGAATGAGTATAATGAAATTTCAGGGTCATAGTGTTCACCCTACTTTTAGCGGTCTTCCACCTCCCTATTACACAACAACATCTAGTGCAAAGGTATGTAACTAGTAAATAATTATAAATATTACATATGAATAGTTGAACGTTATATGAATGGTTCTTATATCTCGCTTTGGATGTTGAATAGGTTAATGTTGGGCCTTCGATAGCAACACCAGATAGTGGAGGTGGTCATTGAAGTTTCACTTAGGTAATATAGAGAATTTTTAATTTTAAAATAAAAAATTGTGTTTCGTAATTGAATAATTTTAATGACTTGAAATTTCTAGATGGTTTGTAAGTATGCTTTGTACTCTTTAATTTATTTTATTTCAAGTTGCCATGTACTTCATAATCTACGAATTTCACTTGATCATGTTGTTGACCTCCAAAAATATAGGCTAGTGGTGTCAAGAATTTTTTACCCTCTTTATTGTATTAACTCTTGGGACCTCCATTGATCAAACCTAACTGTTCTACGTAATTATCTTATTTGTAACTCTTCATCAAAACTCATAATCAATTGTCTAGGTAAAAAATAAATACCTAGGGCTAATTTGTATGATATTCATCATCCATTGAATCCAATCCTATATGATCTACCTTGTTTGTCTAACCAAGGCCATGTCTATGGGTGCGAATTTCTACTCACACTCATGATCTTGATCCACTTAAATACAAAATTAAAACCAAAAAATTAGTTAATTAGGCCCATCATACACTATGGTTGCAAGCCAACTTTGTACAAATATTTGCACTTTGGTGTTATGTAGGTGTATAAAAGAACATTCATTTCATTCATTTTGATAATAATACTTGAATAAAGCAATCAATAGTTGAACATTCATTTTCATCTACATTCAATACTAAAATCAAGCAAGAAAATTAATAAATACTCATCTTACCACATGTAAATCATGTCAAAATAAACTCAATATTGATTTGTGTATTGAAGCTTGCTATCTATGAGGGTATTTAAAATACCAATGGATTCATAGAAAGGAACTAATATTTTGATAAATAATATCACTATCTAGTAGTCTAGTTTTAATGAATTCAAACACATAATTTAGAGATCTTGAAAGATCAAGTACATCATTATAAAATAGGTTCATAGTCACAATTTAGGTCTAAGATTGCAAGGCCAATCTATCACTAGTGAAAAAATAGATGTTTTGATTTAGATACACATACATGACTATGTAGAACATCTATTGATTTTGAGACACACCAAATTCACTATCTTCATTAATCAACATTCATCCCTTTTAATAATGCTAAGTATCTTATATCCATTAACTTTGGTTTCTAACATGACTCTTCATTCCTCGATATATTTTAATTTGATACATTTATTTACCTCATTAGCCCAATGAACTTTATTTATCCTTTACAACAGTATATTGTATTGTATAATGTTAAATATATATAATTATTTTATGGCTAAGTATTTCATAAAACTCTTTCTTTACCCTCTACCACCATTAAATTATGAAGATACATTATGAATTTTTCATTCAATGAAAACATGGTGCATAGTATTTCATGTTTATGATCACACAATTATACCCCAAAACATATGCTAATTTTCACATTAAATATTATATAATCCTATATTGCTCGTAAATTTTAAGTTGTGATAGTGAAATGGTATTCATATGAAAATCTATTAGGTTCAAAATATTTTAGTGTTTCTATTTCTCTAGTAAACATCATCTTATATAAAACCAAATCACATTCTCAACTAAGCATTCACTATGTAATGGTAAAATATAAACTCTAATCTATCCATGATACAATGAATCATAATAAATCCCCTTGTTATGTGGGATTCATAACTAGACTAAAACTAGTTCACAATAGTCCATTAACAACCTATTAAGCTATGAATCACTATATAGTTCAATAAGTACTTAAAAAAAATTGTTGACTATGACATACATTATAATCCATGACCTGCATCATCCTCAATACAATCACACTTGGTTATTCAATTCAATAGGGGATGCATCCAATTGTTCACCTTATTGACAATGGTCTCACTATTGTAAATAAAGGATATGTTGAAACATAGTTATTTAATATGATATCATAACAAATATGCATAGGGATCCACACTATCAATAATTAAAGTCATAAATAAGGATGCACACATTATCAACAACTATGAACTTACAACACTTGTTAGTAGGAACACATAAATTGAAACCATTTTTACCAAAAACTAACTTGATCCCCTTAAATAATTTAGAAATCAATATTTATTTCTAAAATGTAGTCATTGAGAAGGCATATTTCACAAATCCAAATATGAAGAATTCACAAAATCCATCAAAATATGGTAAAATAATGGATTCCCTTACCATCTTCTATATCTTTTCTGCTTCATAAAAAAAAAGGCTATTATTATCTTCAACTTTACTATTTTTATCTATAACTATATTACATATATCAAATGATTCATCAAATGAATAACACAAATTATTTTTATCACATGAGATATTACATAGTGTAGGCACACTTTAGGTATGATGCAAGTAATTGATCTAACAAATTATATTCTTCTTTCAATTTGGATACATCTTTCTGAGAACTATTTTCCTTTGTAAGTCTTTTAGATTGTTTATCAAACCACTTCAACTATTCTTCCAATTCTTCAATTTTTTTCAACTTTCATTGATTTTTCATATCAAATTTTTATTTTCTTTCTTCATTTATTTTACCAATCTTTTCCATTAGAACAAATGATTTCCTTATACAACTAAACTTAAATAATATAAAAGAACCATTTAAATAATGGGTCATTGCATGATCATGGGGTCCAAACTAGGCCCTTGAGTGGCAATGAAAATTTAGAAAAATAGAGTTAGGAAACTTGACATAAAAATTTGAATAAGTTATTAACAACATTTGAAACATATGTAAAAAAAAAATTATAGAAAATTGAATGTAGTTTCTAAGATACTATTCATTTTTTTTTTTTAAAGTAAATCTATTTGGTGAAAATTTGAAATTTCAATGTAGTAGTACTAAATTTTCATGAAAAAATAAAAAGTAGGTGTATGTCTGACCAACCTAAGTACAAACAAAAAATAATATTTATTTACTTGAAACTTTCAATATAGGTAGAGGACACATACCTAGATGTGCCACATTTTTTTGTAATTTTTTTGCAAGTAAATAATTAGTTATGAATTTTTATTGAAACTTTTTTAAAATATTTAAACTTGTTTGTCTGACCACCATAAATTGGTCAAAAAAATATGAAATTCAATTTTTCTTTTCTTTTTTTATCCTATAGTATGGGAAGCATAGAATGTGTTGTAGCTTTCAAATTCAAAAAAATTGAAATCATGTAAGAATTATAGATGTTTTTCAATCAACCTATCAATTAGGACTTTAGTTAGAATGTATGTATAAAATCAATAATAATTATCTATTTAATTCCAAAGAAGGCATATCTTATATTTTTGGAAAGCTAACAGTTTTCTCAATAAACCCTTTTTGTTTCATCAAATTTGGATAAAAAAGTCGTTAGCCACTTTTTTGTCATATCGCCACTTTTTGGACCCCATGATCTTGCACTCACCCTAATTCCTAAAGTTGATTATTCTGACCATTGAAACAAGTGAAGTATAAGTCCATTATTTTGGATCAGCCCCTCCCCTATTGGCTGAACAAGAAAATTGATAGAGGGGGGGTATTTAAAATCCCGAAGGTTACGTATTTTGGTCTCTGAGATCAAACAAACGGATTAGCAAATAAAAGTGCTAGAGCTACAACTAATCCATAAATAGTTAAAGCTTCCATAAAAGCTAAACTTAGCAGTAAGGTACCTCGTATTTTACCCTCCGCTTCTGGTTGTCTCGCAATACCTTCAACAACTTGTCCCGCAGCAGTGCCTTGACCAATGCCAGGTCCAATAGAAGCAAGGCCTATGGATAATCCAGCAGCAATAACGGAAGTAGCAGAAATCAAAGGATTCATGGTAATCTCCTCTTAATAAATGGTTAAATGCCATAGTTGATGATACTTGGCTCTAGGATGTTGGTATGTGGCGACTGATCATTCTATACTGTACACTCTTCATGTATCCTCGTCGGGGTCTGGGACCGGGCCGAGCCCTAGGCGGGGGTTCGGGGGTGGCAGCCCCCGAAAACAGGGACCGCCCTCGAGAAAAAAAAATTTCCTGCTTTTTCGCGAAATTATCGAAAAAGGGAAAAATCATAAAAAGGAAAAAAAACCCCAATTTTGTATAACCCTAATTTAATAAGGGTTTCAGATAGACTTACAGTATTATAAGAAACAGGTGATTATTCGCGATATTGTAATAGGGTTTTGCACTGGTTAATAATATCATTGGTTGGCTGCGGTTTGGTGGATGTAGCCCACATTGGGTGAACCACGTTAAATTCTCTATGTTAGTTTTATGTGTGTTTTATTTCTGGTTTATTTGATAAAATCTGCATTTAGCTTTTAGATATCTGCCTTTGAAAACCTAACATAGGAATGATGTGATTATATAAATCTAGTGTAGCATTGATTTCAATTATTTGGTACAAAAAATATTTACTTTAGATGTGCCCTCCATTTGGAGTTCTACATAGACCAACTATTTAGTGGTTGAATTGTGGATTAATCTAACACCTATACAATTGATTTTACATATGAGACTAGTAATATCTAAAGCTTGGAATGAATGTTCAAACATGAAAGATACTGAAAATACTACATGAATAGGAATGTGTATGAAAATGGGTGATATAAGATCAATTGAAAAGAAATAAATAGAAGTGAGTATATGTCACAAATTAGAGAATGAGCCAAACTATTAAAATTTCTGAATATATAACTAGCGCTTGCACCTAAAGGAGGTTCAAGGATTACACCAAATAGAAAATTATATATATATGCTAATATGTTAGAGAGTATGTGTTTGTGCATGGATGCATATGGATGCAATGTGTTGCAAGTTCATGGAATGAAATAAAACTTAGAAAAATCCAAATTTTTAAATAGGGTATTATCTAATTTTGAAATATTTGCATGCAAATTTAAACCATTAAGTAATGCAAATGAAAAAGGAAAGTTTCCATCAAATTATCAAAAAGTACTGCAAATGGAAATAGAATGTTCTCATCTAGCTGGAAAATCAATATTTATTTGGGTTTTACATGATAAGTGAGATTTTGGAGGCTTTCACATGATATCGTGGAAGCTTTTACCATTAAATGACAACTGATTTACAATTTAACAATGGCTAAAGCTTTTTTCTGATAACTCAATAGTTGTTTCCATGTGTAAGACTTGTTTTAGGCTCAAATCTCACACTATATGTAACCTATTGACTAATTACATTAAAACATTCTAATAGGCTACTCTGTTTTGAATAGATTTAAATTGAGGGGAATAGAATATAAATTGTATTGTGTGTGCACTGGTGAATATTACTAAAGTGGGCTAGTCTGTGAGTTTTAAACATAGTGTAACAAAATTTAAAAGACGATAAAGGACCCGACCGATTCCTCTTCCCCATGCCAAATGAAATCATCTTGATCTCCTTACCTCCTATCATATCCACATATGCATTCATAAATCTCTCAAGTATGAATTGTGTAGGTTTCTCCCACTTTGTTGGATCATTGCTCATCTCAAAAATACAAAAATTCACATGAACTCTTGCTAGGATATCATAACCCCCAAGATTAGAGTCTTTCGTAATGGCATGTGAAAGAATAGACTTTCCTAGGGGGTGTCAACACAAAACCTCCTTCATGATGTAACCATTGGATCCTTTCCAAGACAAGGCATGTGTAATGGTTGAATGATGGGCTCCCTCCATCAAACTTGATTTTTATTTTTTAGTTGTATGTGTGTGCTCTTTTTTGGGTGACGACTATTAGTCTGGCAGTTTCTATTTTGGTTTTCCTTCTCCTTTTTGAGGAGAGTTTTGTTTTCTTTTGTTTTTGATGGAGGATACTGTGCATGAGAGGGTATGTTCTTTTGGCAGAGAAAGATTCAATATTTTTGGCTTGATTCTGAATGAAAACTCAAATTTTATGACTCCTATGTCTATTGCAATTATCTTTTTTGTGTGCTCAATAGTTGATTTTTATGGGTTTTGCTTCTTATTTTCATTGTAAGATAAAATATTTTGTTGTAAGTTTCTTCTAGCTGTAGGTTTTTTTATGGAGTTTCGACACAGAGGCTGAACAAAGGTATTTGGAACCTCACTTGTAGATATTGAGGTTATAATCTACGTCAATTTTGGTATCAAATAAAACCGCGATGGCCCAAAGGGGAGTCCATGTGAATTGGGGAAGAAGGGGTGGGAGGAATGTAGGCCCTTGAAGGAGAACTGGTGAAGTGTTTAGAAGGCTAGAGGCCCTTGAGACTAGATTACAATTGGATGAGTTTGAAGAGGAACCAGAAAACTTAGCAAATGTTGCTACAGTTTTAGACCCTATAGAGAGGCTTATTGAAGCATCGACTAAACAAAGTTCCAAAGTAAAGGTTGATATTTTTGATTTTAAAGGTGAGCTCAACCTAGATGCTTTTCTAGATTGGGTTCAAGAATTGGAGAATTATTTTGAAATGGAGGATATTGATGAGGATGATTTGAAAAGAGTGAAAATTGTTGCATCCAAGTTGAAGTAGCATGCAGCCCTATGGTGGGAGAATGTACAGATTTTGAGAAGAAAAGAAGGGAAAAATAAGATTAGGCTTTGGCCTAAGATGCTGAAACATTTGAGAGCCCAGTTTTTTCCCTCTGATTACCAGCAAAAATCATTTAAATAATTTCAAAATCTGAAACAAAAGGATCAATCAGTATAGGCTTATATTGAATAGTTCACGAGGCTTCAAATTCGAACATATATACAAGAAAGTGAAGGGCAACTAGCAGCTAGGTATGTCAATGGACTAAAATTTCAACTTCAGGATGAACTTGCATTGTTTAAAGTACCTATGATGGATGAAGCTTATGAATATGCCTTAAAGGCATAGGAGAAACTAAACTAGAAAAGAAAAATAGTGAGTAAAAGGGATGATAGCAAGAAAAATAGAGAGAAAGAGGTTTCTTTGAAAACTACCATAAGTGAAGAGTCAAAAGAAGGCAAGAATGTGAAGATCGACTTCAAAGGAAAGGGAGGCTTTAGAGGTAGAGGACAAGGACAACTACCTCATGGAGAGTGGAAGCCCATGAAATGTTTTATTTGTGATGAAGCCCACAAGGCTGTAGATTGTCCTCAAAATCCCAAAAGGATGATGGTAGCCCAAGAGTAAGAACCTTGGATAGAAGAAGTTGAAGTTGAGTCAGGAGAGAACTTGATATTGAGAAGAACTTGGATATCTAGAGACAAAGAAACCCTTGAAGTTGATTGGAAGAGGAATAAAATATTTTGAACAAAATGCAAATATAGGGACAATGTATGTGAGGTGATCATAGATGGTGGATCTACTAATAATCTAGTGAGAACAGAGATGATTAACAAATTACAACTTTCTTGTGTTCCCAAATCTAATCCCTAAAATATTTATTGGTTACAAAAAGATCATGGTGTACATGTGGATAAATCTTTCCATGTTGCCTTCAAAATTGGTCCATATGTGGATGAAGTGCTTTGTGATGTGGTACCAATGGATGCATGCCATTTTTTGCTAAGTAGGCCTTGGCAATATGATCGGAATGTAATCCATCAAGATAGAGAGAACACCTATGAGGTCCAACATGAAGGAAGGAAAGCACAAAAGAGTAAGGAGCATATGAAGTGGAAGCTTGTCTCTTCTAGCAGAAGCCAACTTTGAGCTTGAAGAAAAAAAAAAAATTATAGCTCCACCAAGAAGAGAGTTGGAGGAAAATCTAGGAGGAAAAGAGGTAAACAATTTGAAGAATTAGATGCAATCAAAAATTGGTGTAGAGCTACAACAAGATTCAATTAACAAGATTACATGTGAGCCTCAATAAATAGGGTTGAGGTTACTATTGCCTGTGACCTTCATTCTCAAGGAGATAGTGAGTTGTGGGAGTATAAGCATAATCATCAAAGATCTTCCAAGAAAGTGATTCAGAGTTCAGTCTAAACTAATTGCCTTACCCAATCTGGGAGAAGTGGCGTGAAGTGTGATTGGAGCAAGGGAAAGACTTTCACGTCTACTGGTGATTGTAGCAGTGATTATTTTTTTGGTTTTTCTTTGGGGGCTTTGCCTAGATTTACTAGTCCAACTGAATGGTGGAATCAACATTGGACTCATGTCCCTAGAAAAAAATGTGTTGGAAGTTTGGATAATAGCTCAAATTGTACCAAGGAATCCTAAGTGAATATTTTGAAGACCAAACCACTTGTAATGCAAATTGATTTTTCTGAACCAAGAGGTTCAAACCTTTTTCAAGGCAGGGAAGATGATGTAACCCCTAAATCCTTTCCAAGATAGGGCATGTGTAATGGCTGAATGATGGGCTCCCTACGTCAAACCTGATTTTTCTTTTTTAGTTGTACGTGTGTGCTCTTTTTGGGTGGTGATTGTTAGTCTGACAATTTCTATTTTGGTTTTCCTTCTCCTTTTTAAGGAGAGTTTTAATTTCTTTTATTTTTGGTGGAGGATACTATGTGTGAGAGGGTCTATTCTTTTAGCGAAGAAAGACTCAATTTTTTTTGGCTTGATTCTAAATGAGAACTCAAATTTTACGACTCCTGTGTCTATTGTAGTTATCCTTTTTTTGTGCTTAGTAGTTAATTTTATGGGTTCTACTTCTTATTTTCATTGTAAGATAAAATATTTTATTGTAAGTTTCTTCTAGCTGCAAGTTTTGCTATGGAATTTCAATGCAAATGCTGAATAGAGGTATTTGGAGTCTCACTTGTAGATATTGAGGTTATAATCTACATCACTTCATCATTGCCTCTAGGTATTTCATTTGAGAAAGCTTCTCCTCCACCAAGTTAACCCCTTCCTTACCATCAATGTCTTCAATTTCATTGCAAATATTGGTCTGGACATGTGGATATTTTACTAGATTAGCCATGACCCACTGTATCATGGTCGATGTGGTGTCAGTCCTGGAATTAATGAACTCTGAGCACACATACTGTAAGACCTCCCCTTTCACTTTTTAATTATAGCTTGTGTATTCTCTTGATGGAGTTCATCACTACCAATTAGTCAAGTTAAATTAAGGAAGTATGCAATCATGATCTATTATGAGCCTTGTAGTGCATGTTTTTTCGTATTGTATGTGAGGTAAATGTCATACGGATAGTATGTGAATCATGTAAATGAACTCAATCAATATTTTTATACATAAAATTTATCACAGAAATATCTCTCAATAGAGTTTAGTACCTAATAAGTATTATTATGTGATTATACTTTCTAAACGAGAGTAAAACCCCTCTTTAATTGTTAATCATCTTGGTACATTCATTTTATGTTTTGGATACATATGGTATTAACATATTACATAATAAGAGTGCTGAATAGTTATTTTGCTCCTCATGATTACTCATCTTTCCAAATAGAATTAAGAGAAAATGGAGGATTAATGGTGCCCTTCTATGCAATGTGGATTACTTGTTTAAAGGGTTGCTACTCCCACCTTAAACAAAGGAATCAACCATAGAACTATAATAATATGATGCATTCACATAACCCTTCATACTTTCACGATGATGATGCTCATAGTGTTAGAAATTTCTAAAAAATAAAAATTATCAAAATGCTATTATTTTTATTTATTTAGCATACATGTACAAAGGCCTAACTTGGATGGGAAGTTGGGTTGTGTTTGTTTTCTAATGAGAGGTATCATCACTATGATTAGGCATGAATTAATATCGTTTATCTGCTACATAAAATAAAATATGAGATGATAAGGTTCAGGAATCAAACACTATAAAATTCCAAGGACTAGTTCAAGACCATGATAAAGGTGCACATTAAGCCATAATGGAGGTATGTGAATTTCATCATTATAATAATTTCTTACAAATTTTATTGGATTACTTTTGCTTTCATACTATGATGTATTGACAATGAAGTTGAGCATGCAGGTGTATACAAGATCAAAATGAAATCGAGAGAACTCCTAAGGCCCTAATTATTTCCACTTCACATTATGAAGTAGTGTGTTGTGTTGTGTGTATGGGGGGGAAGGAATTACTTTCTTTTGGTGTATGAGTCAAATAATGTGGGAAGTATTAAAATTTGTGTGGTGAAGTTGTTTAGGTGTCTTTCAAGTGTCTTGAATGTGGTGTAAAAATAGCAACCTGTAGGAAAATTTAATGTAGGCCATTTTTGGGAAATGTAAAACAAAAAAGTAAAGGTTTTTAGATTATTTTTGAGACCCCAACCCAAGTACCTAGGGTTAGGGCACATATGGAAGGATTAAAAAGGTAGTTTGGGTCTTGATTTGGGGGATTCTTTTGTTTTTTTTCTAGAAGGGCTATTGGAGACCTACATGGGCATTCTAGGAGCATATACACATGTCTAAATATTGTTGTTTCTAATCTTGTACACACAATTTCATAATTTCACCTAGGACAAAATTTCCCCTTAAGACATAAAAACCACCCTTCCAAGGTATTTAAAAAATATATAGAGGACGAAGAGAATTTAGGAAAACTATAGAGAAAAATTCTACAGTACATAGGGTCATATCCAAATGTAGGGGTTGAGTATGCAAGTATGCATTTGATCCTAACTAACAAACTTAACCCATGTCACACATGGGAAAAGCACAAAATTTTAGGAGTTAGTTATTTCAAAATTAGATATTAGACAAATTCTTAAATCTTCATCAAGGGAAATCATTCTTTAATCATAGATCTAACTAACCTTTTTAAGTATATTTATTTTCATCTTTTAGAATTTGATTCCATAATACATTAGCCCTTATCTATCATTTACTAAACTAGGTTAATCACTACTTATATTTTATGCACTCTATTAGATTATCCTAGATTACATATAAGGAAAAAAAAAATTACATTTTGGTGAATCTCTTTGATCCCACAAAACCTAGCTTTCCTCTAGGTTTATTAGCAACAATAAGATTTTCAAATCTACATTTCTATAATTTCATATACTAATTTTAGAAAGAAAAAAAATCATCTTTATGCTTCATTGACATCTTTAAAATTCAAGGTTGTGTGATGTACTCATCTTATCATTTTCCCAACCTACCCATCCTTAAAATGGCTTTATGGTTTGCATTTTTCATCAAGTTTGAAATTTGATATACCTTTAATTTTTTGATTTTTTTTAATATGAGTATTGTTTTTCCATTTGCATTTTCTTATCATGGATTCCCTTCCCTCTTTCCTTACCAAGTTCACTTCAAGTGTGTTAGTACACTTTATGATGATACAACTTTTGTGATCTATCTATGATAATGAATTAGCTACCTTGTCTATGTCTATACTTGATTGCATATTTTATTCTACATCTATGGACCCTCCTCCACATGGCCCTCCTAATTCATCTCTACTTAATGGTGTTGATACATGTGTCACCAAAACACCCTCTTCCATGTCTACCAATACAATTATTTATTTGGGATTACCTACTTATGATAATCATCCTAGTTTGATTATAAGGGAAAAATAGGTTTTGAAGGGACCACAACAAAAGATACAAATTTTTGCAAGAAACGATTTTCAAAAGACCACCAACAACAACCCAACAACTAAAAAACACAACAAAGCGAGTGCTAACCTAAAAATATGGCAAAAAACTACCATCAGCACCTAATAGCCACAAAACAACAAAATAACTTAAAAGAAACCTACACCCAACAGGAAACAAAAAGAAACAAAGAAAAATACCAGGCACTAGTTCAAGACACTTAGAGTGTTGGCCACCTCAATTTGCTGGTTCCTATGCCTTTATAACTAGAGTGATAATCATCCTAGTTATGAGCCTTAAAATGATTATATTTCCCCTATTACTAATAATATACCTATATTTTTCACTCATATTAGAAAGGATACACATGACACACATGGAGCTTCTATTACCATGAAAAATATATCATATGATAACATTATTGCAACTTATGAAACTTTTTCTACATGTCATTTAACTTACAATTTTCCTAGCTTTTCATCTCATAATAATCTCAATCCAATTCCTAGTTAAAATGCCTTAGATATACCATCGATCCATTCTACATCTAGGCATGAAAACATGAGTATGATACACATGGTCATTCTCATAATACCCCATCAGAATACCTATATGGGATTCGGTATGTTGCTTAAAAAATCATGAAAACAACTTAAAGGGCATATGATAGTGCATCTAATCTTACTCTTGAGACCCCATTAATGATATTACAACCAATATTGCAAGATAATTCCTAGCTCTCTTTTAAGCTTCATGGTGTACCATCCCCACATGCAATTCAAAATTATGAGCCATTATACATTAAAATTAGCTATGAAGACATTAGAGTTAAAGATGCATTAGTGGACAAATGTTCTAGCTTAAAAATATGTAGTAATAATTTTCTTAGTGTGATCTTAGAAGGTTACTCTAATCTCCCAAAGATTAAATTAACCATTAAAGGACTCAAAAATGTTATGTGGGGATCCCTAGGAAAGTGCAAAAAGATGGAGGACCAAAAAGGGGTCTTAAGTGGCCACTTTTTTTTCTAAAATTGGGAAAGACTGGCCTTGGATTGAAGAGTGCACTCAAAATTTTAAGATGCGATGAAAATAAGAGTTGTAGTTCTCCGAATATACTTTCTAAACTACTATTTTTTTTTAAATGGTAGAGATTGAGGGGTTCAAAAATGGGGGCCACACAAATTGATTTTTTTTTCAAAAAAGATAACATAGCGTCTGTTGTGGCTCCCCTAAAATCTTAACTTTTTTTAGTATTTTAAAAATCATTTCAATGAGAAATTAGCTAACACCATGTAATTTATCCTCAGTTTTTTTCTATTTTTTAATTAATAAATATTTTTTTACTATTTTTCAAAGTGGACACACCCTAAAAAACATAAATTTGAGCATGCTCCCCCCCAAGTTTTTTTGAATATGCGTAGAATGGAGTCGAGTTTCTAAAAATGTTTTTTCTTTGAAATTCTGATGAATGGTTAAAAAATAAAGTGAAAAATACCAAACATTGGTTTTTGAAAAAAAATGAATACACCGACAAAAGAAATTAAATATGAAAACCTTAACATACTCAAAATGTGAAATAATTTATATGGTTAGATAGCTAAGAGAGCTTAACATTACCATGGTGTTTTTTCAACTTGACATTGAAACATGTGCGAACCTGATGGGGAATAGGCTCGAGATTATGTCAATTTTTTTACAATCTAGAAAAACACATATTTGGACATTGGAAAGTCACTCCAAGCCTTTGGGTTGGAAGCCCAAGGAAAATCCAAGCCAAAGGCTTGAAAATTTCCAAAGCAAGATGAAATACAAGTGCGTTATAACACACTCGTGTTATGTCAAAGAAAAACATAATGTGAGCAAGTCATAACATGCTCATGGTATGCTTTTTTCAAGTTATGTATGTATGTATATGTATGTGTGTCATATGGTTAGCATGAATGATGAAATAATAACATAATTGAAGCAATTAGATCTTTAAAACATTAAGAAACTACAAGATTAAGGCCATACTCAATGAAATTCATTTTCAAAGCCATCAAAAGGTTTAATCTAAGAAATTGAACATGATTCAAAGAAATTAAACAATTAGAAGGTGCAAACCCTCAATCCCATTGTGGATTGATGCATAATTGTGATGTGGATTGCTCAATTGAATGCATAATCCATGTTTCCAAAGCTTGATATGAGAGGGTTGATTCATAAAAGGCTCTAAAATTCCCAAGAAATGACTCAATAATTATAGAGAGTAAGGATGCTATGAAGATTGTGAATGAAATCCATGATTTGAGAGGCTTGGTTTTATAGATTTTGGAAATTTTGATCAATGATCAAGATTGAAAATGAGGATCAATGAATGTGAGGAAATCAAGGAGGTGGGTGTGGATCAAGGAAGATCAATGGTTTAGGATCAATGAGATCTCAAAATATCCCTAATTTCATGGAAATAGGTTGGAGATATTTTGAATTGGAGGGAAGAGTTTGAATTTGAAAAGGGAATATTCTTTGCACGCAAGTTGGAGAGTTGGAGGAAAATTAGCCAATTAAATAATTATGAAAATCATTTAATTGTGATGATGAAGGGAATGAATAATTTTAGTTAAATAATTGGGAATTATTTAATGAGGGATTATTAATGTGAAAATGATGAATTAATCAAATAACCTTAATTATTCAATTAATAAAGGAATAAAGTGAATTTAACTAAATAATTGGGAATTATTTAATTAAAATAGAGGAAATAGGGTGATAATGATGGAAAATGATGTTAGTAAATGAAATTAAGATGTGTGCTATAGTCAAGACATTTTTAGGTGTCTATATTTTTCCCCTCTTTGAAGCGAGGTACCTTTTGTGTTGTTTCAAAGACTTGATGTTGCTCGATTTTTTGTAAAAAATCACTTATTTTTTCCTAATGCCCTACTATGCCCAGTGGATGAAGGAATGATGGTGTACTTCCCTCTCGAGAGATCGATCGAAAAAATGATTTTTGAGTCAATATTGCAACAAGGTTATTGGACTAGGTCTACTAAAAAGAGGATAAAAAATAAGTCCTATGAAGGTCAAATACTAATGTAGATAGATTTTATGATGTATACAATTCATCGGCTATGGGTAGCCTTGTGTATATTTTGATGTACATATCACACACATTTGATATGGATCATGACATTCATTTTTTTGATATATTATGATATGATATGATTTTGATGTGACCATGCTATGTGTTATAGATCTTTTATGGTATATGATGTATGATTATGATTATGGATGCAAATGTATGTATGGATGCATGTGAGATGTTTCATGATATGTGATAATGTGATGATGGATATCGATTTATTATGATGTTTAAGATTTGATATGCATGTTGCTAATGATTTGTGAAGAGCTTGTGGAAGCCCTTGGCAAGTGGTTTGCTGTAGGGCCTTTCTGAACTAGAGCCTCATGGGCCAACTCATGGCTTGCTATAATAAGCATTGATTGAAACCCCAATCTCACTAACTCATTTGATTGCAAAATCCGATGGAAATGTCTGACGAAAGCTATATAATCAGATGTATCCTTGGGCACTTGTGCGAAATTTGCATTTTTAAAAATTTTTATCCCCAACGTTCATCGGAATTTCAACGAACCTTATTTTTTGCCAAAATTTCGACGGACTTGCAAAGTTAAATTGTGCCCAACATAAATAAAAATGAGCTCGACTATTTATTGCGACAGTGTTTTGCTTGACGATTTTCTTGGGTCGAAAATCAGAAAAAACTCAAGAAGATATCGGGTGGTTGAGGGTAGTCATTGTCTTTTTCCAAAATTGATTTGTGAAGTCAGATTTGTACTTCCAAGTTTGAAAATAACATTTTAAAGAAACATCTCATCAAATTTCATTTTTAGTCTTGTGTATTTTCAGAATTTCATTTCCAGATTTTAGACCTGACTTCACAAATTCTTTATAAGGGAATTGTTTATAACTAATGGAAAATTATTGATGGATTTGGACAAAGATTATATTTGCAAGGTTTAAATTTTAACCCTAATGATCAATTTTCAATAGATTTGGGAGCCATAACTAGATAATATCAAAGGCATAGGGTTAGCTTCATAGTGAAATAACTGCCAAGATTCAGGCCTAGAGGGTTGAACAAAGAACTGAGAATGTTTGATAGTGGATATTTAGAGCCATTTAACTATTATAATTTTTGAAGACTACTTCATAAAGATGTATTTTTCCCTTTGCCAAGTTTCAGAAATAGATTTTAGACCTTAGATGCCAGCGTCTTATAAAAGAAGTTATGGTATATATGTTACTTGAAGTTCTTGAATTCATCTTGACTCTATAAAAATTTATAAATTTTTGACTTGAACAAGAAAGAAAGAAAGCAACCAATTTGTAAACATGGTTAGATATTTAGAGCAACAAACTAAAAAATGAAAAAATGAAGGTCAAGGCCTCTCTATTTTTCTCAGTTCACTTAAACTTTTTAGATGGCACCAAACATCTAGCAAGCTATAACTCTCATGAAAATTATATGATTTCTATTTGTTTTGTACTTTGGAATAGTTTACAAGATGAAATTGTCTCCTCATGTAGAAGTATAAGCTACCAAATTCCTTCAGAAGTTGGTATAGGAATCAAAAGATGAACCTATCAAATTGGAAACCAAATTTTTTGTGGTAAGAAGAGTTGATTTTGACATGAATGGCATGTTGTAACAACTTTATTAAGTAATACAATTTATTTAGTTATTTGACAATTTGGTGATTTGTGTTTAGATATGCCACCATATGAAACTGAGTGGAAAAGAGCACTCCTTACCTTATCAAGTAATATCTAGGTAAGATGTTATAAAAAATAACTTGTGATTTTAGTGAAGTTGGTCAACTTACTCATGCTTTTCCATGCTTAATTTTTTCATTTTCGATTGAACTACTTATGATAAATTTTTAACTTTCCTTACAACCTGTGTATTACCCTTTCAAGTTTTTAACTGGTTAAAAGAAATCTCTTATAAAGGATATAAAATTCCTTAGTAATTTAGATTGTCCTTTATATTAAGAGATGCATCTGACTATTGTTTATATAATTCAACTTTATTTGAGAGTAAGCATATTTAATCTCTATGTGGTGGATTCAGACACTAAAAGAAAGTATTTGACCTTATTAGTAAAAATAAAGCAAAAGATGTAAAATTGCATCACATCTCTGTTGAAAGTGATCCCATATCCTTTGTGATACCTTCCCTCTAGCAACTTGACTATCCTTTGTCTTTTAGGTTATGCATTAGTTTATTTATTTGATTTCAATGGCCTTGCATAACACTTGAAGAAATTAATTGTGGTAGCTGCTTGAGATAAATTGTCCATGCACTCCTTAATACACTTGTAGGTTGTCCTCTTTTGAATCTTTGTGAGAGAAATATTTATTAGTTTACCATACTACTGTGAAGAAAATGAACCCTTGACAAGATCTATGATGTTTTAAAAGCCCTCTTGACTTCTTAGTTACTATTCTTTCTGTATCTTTTAAAGTTCGTCATACTACCCTATCACTGTTATTATTAATTTAAATTATCCCTTCATGGTTATGACATGGACTAATCATTATTTATTTGAAGTCATGACTGTGATTTCCTTTTGGGAATCTATAGTAAAGTGTCATGCCTTTCTTTGCAGTCCATTTCCTTAAATCTTTTCTCTTTGCTCGTTGCTCCGTACCTCTATAGTATCCCTATATTGCATATACATAATAATAACAATTATGGTGATATATAGTGGACATGGGTATAACATCAAGCATCATAGAAATGTAGTTTATATCTGCATTTATAATACCCCAAGATACTAATATTGTAGCACTAGTCAAATAATCATCATCAAAATATATTTGTTGATCAAATACAATGAAAAATAAAATATATTAAAATATAATACATTGATATTTTCTATCTACTCCATTGTAAATAATAAATACTTCCAACACTCAAATTGGAAGGAAATTTCTACAGTCTTTATTATTTACAATGGAGTAGATAGAAAATATCAGTATTTTATATTTTACTATATTTTATTTTGCAAATAGCATTGGACAGTAAATTGGCCAATACACTGTCAAACTTAATGATTGGACCCTATGAATATATAGGTTATCAATCTTTAATCAATTTACATGAGAAATCATACTGACCAATAGTATCAATGAAACTTTGATACTATATAACAATGACTAGTCTCAGTTTGATGACATTTCAAGACCAATGCATGAATATCATTTGGGCCTCATGGCATTGAACATTGTTTTCATTCAACCATGATATTATGTTGTAATGCCCCACCACACAACCCTAGAGGAAGTTGCAATTAACTACTCAAATGCACTATTTTATTTTTATTTTTATTTTTATTTTTAAGTACAATTAATATGCAAGTTCACTACACATTGCAACAACCTCTAAGGTTACGAGACTGAGATTACTTATTAACCTACGAACAACATTAAAGAATTGAAACCACAACATTTAATTACTTATGACATTAAGAACACATACATTCCATACAAGATAAATTATAGCATAAAAGTAAAAGATACCATAAGATCCCAAAGTACAATAATCTACTAAGGAGATTACATCTGTCATTCCCCGAATGAGATAAATCTAAAAGCATGATTACATATTACAAATTCCACCTCGATTACAAAGAGGGGTAATAAATTACAAGATTAACTTAAATGAATAAATCATAAAAGTAACTGGATCACACGAGCAAGAAGAAAGCCCAACGGAGTAAGGTGCACGCCACCTAACCAAGTGGAAAGGCCCACCCCCCATGCTAGGAGATAGTAACATAAATTCCTAGACAAGACCAACTACCTCTAGACATAGGTTGAATCATAACTGAACCAAACTGACACAACCAATCACATGGACCACACAAGTACAAATCAAGTTCAACGTAAGTACAACTCAAATACATCACAAGTACAAATCAAGTACAAATCTAACATGGTTACATTGCTTCCAGAAATAACAGATCAAGTATGTTAAGAAAACCATACACATAACAATCAAGTACCAACTACAAGTACACCATAACATTACTGACATGGATTACAATGCTTTAGTTATCACTCAATTAAAATACCTCCGAAGGTTACCCAGTTTACCTCTCACGGCTTTGGCCCCTAACGGAAGTCACTCTTCTACTTGACAACATACATTCAAACCAATTACCAAGGGAGCCCAAGTGCATACAAAATAGATACAAAAAACACTCCAACACAAGGAGGTAACATGTAACGAGACTCATTCCAAACAGTGGAGGCAACAAAACACATAATCCACTCCTACCAAAGGAGGCACAAATCGCATAATCCACTCCTTCCATAGGAGGCACAAATCATCCCCGTTCGTGATAACCAAGTTACTTACTGACAAGGCACCACGCACTACTCAAGGGAATTAACAAACGATTGACCTCACAAAACAACTACCCCCATATTTAAAACCCTATCTGGAAGACTTAACACCCTTTCTAATTATTTCCCCCAAAGTGGTAACAAAAGGAATTACATTTAAATTGGAGCAATTTGATCAGGATTAAGTCTACTTCGGATTTCCTAAATCCACTTCTTAATTCACATACGGTACTTTATTGCATTTAATAAAACTAAATTGAATAACGTCTCTATTAGACAAAGATGAAATAAACACCAAATATTTCATTCTCTAATTGTTTTAAATTTAATGTAAAATAGACATTTATTTCAAACATTTAGAAAATATCGTTTCGAAATAAATAACTGTTTCCTCTTTTCGACATATTCATTTTGAAAATAAATAACTCATTCATTAAACATATTCCTTAAAAATCAAATATATCGATTCCTCAATTACCTTATTTTTAAAATAAAATCCACAACTTGATTAAAAGCACTATAATTTAAATTCTTTAATTCCATTTAAATCATGTCCTTAATTTAAATCATTATTTTAAAACATTCAAATTTTTCTCAATTATATTTAAAATTTATGCCTTTATTAAAATCAATAATTTCAATATAAACATGAATTAAATAGAATGACTCAACTATATATATTTTAATTGATTATATATATATATATATATTAATATTTTAATATTATATAAATATAATATATAAAATATTAATAAATATATTTTACTGCACATATAAATATTAATATTTTAATATTATATTAATATAATATTAAATATTAATAAAATATAAAATATTAATAAAATATATTTTAATAAAAAAAATAAAAATAAAACCGAAATCAAAAGAAAGTAAAGTCAAAGCATTTTTGGTTGGGCATGCGCGGAAGTTGAGGTTGGGGCCGACTGTGTTTTACACACAGCCGAACCCCATATCCATGGGCGACTGTGTGTAAAACACAACGAAGCCCCATGGTTTGGCGCGACCGGCTGTGGGGGTTGGATGCGGCTCCCCCACACGCCTCCCATGGGGGTGCGGTGGGGTGAGCCCCCAGCGAAGCCCCCCACAAACCCCCATTTTTTTTAATTAATATTTCTTTAAAAAAAAAAAAGACCCGAAACCCCCTGTGGATTTCATTCACCAGAACTTTAAATAAAAACATGGTTTCTTTTCTTTTCTTTAAACAAACAATTTGATACCCTATTCATAAGTAAATATATATGTATATATATTTCAATATATATATATATATATATATATATATATAGATGTATATATTTATATCCAGGTTAATAAAAAACTTATTACACTAAAAGGGCATTCAATTTTTAAAAGATCAAATACAACAGATAAACCATTTTTCTTTGAAGAGAACACATTTGTCCATGGTTTCAGGATTTCAAAATAAAATCTAACATGGGTTTCCTTTCCTCACAGATTCTTTTATTGTTTATCAAAACATGGTTTTGCAACCAGCATATAAAATTGTGAATCTTTCCCAAAATGAAACTAATTTAATAAACAAAATACCTAGTTTCCAATGCTTGAGAGAATGACAAAAAAGTGCAAAGCCCTCTCCTCAGATTCCAGCTTCTTCTCAGCAATCCAACTGTGCTTCTCCAAAATAACTCAAATCCAAAAACACAACCAAAAAAATCCTTTCCTTCTTTAAAACTCCATTTTTCATCCTCTCTCAAAATTTTATAAAAATCCAAATAATAACAAAAGAAAATGAAAAAATCTATTCAACCACCATAATAAATTTTTTAAAACAGAAAACATAAAATATCTCAAAATATCTCTATTTTCTCAAATTTGCATTTAAAATTTTCTAAAAATGAAATTTAAATCCTTTTATTTAATTTTCAATTTAATCTTTCTCAAAACAATTGCAATATTAAAACATTTTTCCCAATTTTCCAATTTCAACAAAATATCAATTTATTTCAAAATGAATATCTTAATTCAATTCAACACGATTAAACTAATTAATCAATAAAATAAATCTAATCCAAGATTAAATTATTTTATTAATTAAATTTAATTAATCAATAAATTAAATAACATTTTTCACATTATAACTAGATTATAGGCCATTTAATTACCTTTTTCTAACTTGCAATTAAATAAAATCCAGGCAAATTAAACAGTATTTAAATCAACAGAACCAGACTAAAATTGACAACACACTATGACTAGGGTGATGACTTGGCATGGAAAAACCTAGCTACTATCTCCCAATTGAATACCGTTGGCAATGGACACACTCAACCCTATGAAACCAGGTGGAGTTGATGTCCTATACCTATCAATCTGAGAACAAAGTATATCATACATGTATATTTGCATCATATAAAACACACCATGAAGAGGGAATAACGAAATCGTAGGGTGCTCGCAAGCGAGTGATGCAATCCCATCCCCTTCACCAATACAATATTACCAACTGACGAATCTAACATCAATAATATAATCAAATGCATAAAACATAATTAATTCAAATGTTCACAATGCTAATCTAAAGCATGTCACAATGATACATCATAATAGAATACCATCACATCAAAAGAGAAAAACGAAGGGGTATTACATCCTCCCCCCTAGGGTCAGGCTTACTCCTGGAAGCCTGCAAAAACCCCTAATGAAAACTCCACAAAACACACATAAACAATGGTTCCAAAACTGAACCACTCCATACCTCAACATAAAACAATAGCAATCCATGCCATAAACAACTCAACCAAGTACAGTGTCAATCCAACCATGACAACATGGTGAAGCAACCACCAACCAAGTCTCCAAAAAGACATAACCATGGATTAACATACAAAATACACACATGTACCAATACACATCACCGAGGATAATCACAAGGCTACACAAGGGTCCATCTGGACACCGGAAAGTAGCATACCAATCCATGATAGAAGGATCCATGAACCAAGAAGCAATATCCATCTCACACAAACCATAAGCTGAGAGCCAATATCCATCTCACATAAATCAACATCACAATTAGTGGCTTCATGGTGTTAGGTCATACATAAAGTGAAACCATCCAAACAAGACCACCATGACCTGTCTCTTGTTGTGTAAGGTGATTAGCCTCCAAGAGATAGTCATCAGACAAAGGTGAGTAGTGGGTCCTAGCTGCATAACAACCTCCCATACCCCCATCCTCTACGTTTCCTATGTCTACTTCCTCGTACACACTCACCAAGTTCATCGAATACGTCCTTGGAGAGGAATTCACAATATAACATATAGCCGACATTGAAAACAACAATGATAACTAGCTTAGCCACCAAGTTCATAAAGAAGAGAAAATTAAAGTTCAATTTCAACAATAAGGCAATAATACGCATAATTTCAACACTGAATCAAATATATAACCACTAGGGTTATATGAAAATAAGATCACAAGTTGTGGCTAAACCTTTACAATCAAATATAACGAAGTGTCGGCCCTCACAATCAACTGAAAAAAAAACATCAATAACCAAAAGAAAGCTCACAAACTTTGAAATTGCACTATACAACATTGTGTGACTAGATACTAGTCACCAAATGAGGAAGGAGGAAACAACGTCTAACTATTGCGATAGTCCCTCATGTGGCGTGGAGTGAAAATGCCAACCACATGACATAGGGTGTACTCCTCGGCTACACCTTGCATTGCGTCAACACACAACATGGACATACGCCAGTTGGAATAGGAACATACTGGTCATATGTCACATGGTAGAGTGTTTGTGGCTCCATGAAAGTAGGCATGAGCAAAACACTCCCCGGATAGAGATACCTCATGGAGAAGGTAGATGTAGGTACTCGCTGAAGCCAGAGGCATACATGGCTAGGATCTACCCATATGCTACTCGACCAACATGGTCAAGGAAACCATGAGTATCCTTCTACAAGTGTTGAGGCCCCATAACGCTCATCGCACAAGTAGGCTAACAAAGAAAATCTCATAATGCGCCTTCACGTGTCTATGCACGTGGCATCTTGTCATCACACGACATCATCACCATCACTATGTCAGAACATGAGTGGGGGTAAGGCATTGTATCTCGTACATCATCTCGGAACACAAGTTATATAGGGTATATATACATGATGCAATACGATAACATCACTATGGGGCTACCGAGTCTCACCTCTCATATAGATGAGGTTTACTTGCTATGCCAGATCAATGCCTGCATGGACGTCCACGCATAGATAACATACCTATGTTGTTGTACTCAAATTTGTGGGGATTACGTTAACACTTATGGATCAAGTATCCTAATCCATCATAAGGGAAAGTAGTGGGTACGATTCCTTGGGATTGGTTGAGCTAAGACGCTCGGCGTCGCAATATGAGTACGCTACACACTCCACCCAAGGAACTTGTGGCTGCTACTATCCCTTTATGGATTGAGGATCTAGAGAACCAAAAGAAGAAGAACTACTCTTGGTTACTCTTATATATAAGTTTCAACCACACACGGGTTGGTCCTCAATCAGGTAACAAACATGCACACACACATAATGGTATGGTAAATCCCACACCGAAGTGTAACATTTTCCTCAAGGATGGGTACCAAGTATCACCATTGCATGGATACGCAAAGCAAGTACGGGGTATTCACAACTCTCAAACAAGATACAATTACTAGTTTCTTACATATACAGGGGTAAAACTACATACAAAATCCCATAGGAACATTCAATACCATAACCCATGGGATAAGTAAAAAAAATTTCCAACCATCACCTTTTATCAAGTTACTTTCATGCTACCCTTTTCCACAGAGTACATCATGCTAAAGTAAAAGCCATGATCACGTGATTCACTTAACAATTCCACTAACACTTCACAAGGACAACCTAGTGGGCTCAAATGTTCCTAGAGAACCTAGTGTATGAACCTGAGGCTCTGATACCATGTGTAACACCCTGCCACGCAACCCTAGAGGAAGTTGCAATTAACTACTCCAACGCACTATTTTTTTTTTTTTTAAGTACAATTAATATGCAAGTTCACTACACATTGCAACAACCTCTAAGGTTACGAGACTAAGATTACTTATTAACCCACGAACAACATTAAAGAATTGAAACGACAACATTTAATTACTTATGACATTAAGAACACATACATTCCATACAAGATAAATTATAGCATAAAAGTAAAAGATACCATAAGATCCCAAAGTACAATAATCTACTAAGGAGTTTACATCTGTCATTCCCTGAATGAGATAAATCTAAAAGCATGATTACATATTACAACTTCCACCTCGATTACAAAGAGGGGTAATAAATTACAAGATTAAATGAAATGAATAAAGCATAAAAGTAATTGGATCACACGAGCTCTCCAATTGGAAACCTCGTCAACACGAGCAAGAAGAAAGCCCAATGGAGTAAGGTGCACGCCACCTAACCAGGTGGAACCCAAAGGTCCACCCCCCATGCTAGGAGATAATAACATAGATTCCTAGACAAGACCAACTACCTCTAGACATAGGTTGAATCATAACTGAACCAAACTAACACAACCAATCACATGGACCACACAAGTACAAATCAAGTTCAACGTAAGTACAACTCAAATACATCACAAGTACAAATCAAGTACAACTCTAACATGGTTACATTGCTTCCAAAAATAACAGCTCAGGTATGTTAAGGAAACCATACACATAACAATCAAGTACCAACAACAAGTACACCATAACATTACTGACATGGATTACACTGCTTTATTTATCACTCAATTAAACTACCTCTGAAGGTTACCTAGTTTACCTCTCACGGCTTTGGCCCCTAACGGAAGTCACTCTTCTACTTGACAACATACATTTGTACCAATTACCAAGGGAGCCCAAGTGCATACAAAATAGATACAACAAACACTCCAACACAAGGAGGTAACATGTAAGGGGACTCATTCCAAACAGTGGAGGCAGCAAAACACATAATCCACTCCTACCAAAGGAGGCACAAATCGCATAATCCACTCCTTCCATAGGAGGCACAAATCATCCTTGTTCATGATAACGGGGTTACTTACTGACAAGGCACCATGCACTACTCAAGGGAATTAACAAATGGTTGAGCTCACAAAACAACTACCCCCATATTTAAAACCCTATCTGGAAGACTTAACACCCTTTCTAATTATTTCCTCCAAAGCGATAACAAAAGGAATTGCATTTAAACCAGCAATTTAATCAGGATTAAGTCTACTTCGGATTTCCTAAATCCACTTCTTAATTCACATACGGTACTTTATTGCATTTAATAAAACTGAATTGAATAACGTCTCTATTAGACAAAGATGAAATAAACACCAAATATTTCATTCTCTAATTGTTTTAAATTTAATGTAAAATAGACATTTATTTCAAACATTTAGAAAATATCGTTTCGAAATAAATAATTGTTTCCTCTTTTCGACATATTCATTTTGAAAATAAATAACTCATTCATTAAACATATTCCTTAAAAATCAAATATATTGATTCCTCAATTACCTTATTTTAAAAATAAAAATCCACAACTTGATTAAAAACACTATAATTTAAATTCTTTAATTCCATTTAAATCATGTCCTTAATTTAAATCATTATTTTAAAACATTCAAAATTTTCTCAATTATATTTAAAATATGCCTTTATTAAAATCAATAATTTCAATATAAACATGAATTAAATAGAATGACTCAACTATATATATTTTAATTGATTAAATATATATATATATATATATATAATATTTTAATATTATATGAATATAACATATAAAATATTAATAAATATATTTTATTGCACATATAAATATTAATATTTTAATATTATATTAATATAATATTAAATATTAATAAAATATATTTTAATAAAAAAAAAAAACCGAAATCAAAAGAAAGTAAAGTCAAAGCATTTTTGGTTGGGTGCGTGCGGAAGTCGAGGTTGGGGTCAACTATGTTTTACACACAGCCGAACCCCATATCCATGGGTGGTTGTGTGTAAAACACAACGAAGCCCCATGGTTTGGCGTGGCTGGCTGTGGGAGTTGGGCGCACTAGGCACAACTCCCTCACATGCCTCGCATGGGGGCATGGTGGGGTGAGCCCCCAACGAAACCCCCCACAAACTCCCGTTTTTTTATATTAATATTTCTTTTTTTTTTAAAAGACCCGAAACCCCCTACAGATTTCATCCGCCAGAACTTTAAATAAAAATATTGTTTCATTTTTTTAAACAAACAATTTGATACCCTATTCATAAATAAATAAATATGTATATATATTTCAAAATATATATATATATATATATATGTATGTATATTTATATCCAGGTTAATAAAAAACTTATTACACTAAAAGGGCATTCAATTTTCAAAAGATCAAATACAACAGATAAACCATTTTTCTTTGAAGAGAACACTTTTGTCCATGGTTTCAAGATTTTGAAACAAAATCTAACATGGGTTTCCTTTCCTCACAGATTCTTTTCTTGTTTCTCAAAACATGGTTTTGCAACCAGCATATAAAATTGTGAATCTTTTCCCAAAATGAAAATAATTTAATAAACATAATACCTAGTTTCCAATGCTTGAGAGATTGACAAAAAAGTGCAAAGCCCTCTCCTCAGATTCCAGCTTCTTCTCAGCAATCCAAACACACAACCAAAAAAATCCTTTCCTTCTCTAAAACTCCATTTTTCATCCTCTCTCAAAATTTTATGAAAATCCAAATAATAACCAAAAAAAATGAAAAAATCTATTCAACCACCATAATAAATTTTTGAAAACATAAAACATAAAATATCTCAAAATATCTCTATTTTCTCAATTTTGCATTTAAAATTTTCTAAAAATGAAATTTAAATCCTTTTATTTAATTTTCAATTTAATCTTTCTCAAAACAATTGCAATATTAAAACATTTTTCACAATTTTCCAATTTCAACAAAATATCAATTTATTTCAAAATAAATATCTTAATTCAATTCAACACCATTAATTTAATTAATCAATAAAATAAATCTAATCCAACATTAAATTATTTTATTAATTAAATTAAATTAATCAATAAATTAAATAACATTTTTCACATTATAACTAGATTCATTTAATCAACAACTTAACTACATAGGCCATTTAATTACCTTTTTCTAACTTGCAATTAAATAAAATCTAGGCAAATTAAATAGTATTTAAATCAACAGAACTAGACTAAAACTGACAACACACTATGACTAGGGTGATGACTTGGCATGGAAAAACCTAGCTACTATCTCCCAATTGAATAACATTGGCAATGGACACACTCAACCCCATGAAACTAGGTGGAGTCGATGTCCTGTACCTATCAACCTGAGAACAAAGTATATCACACATGTATATTTGCATCATATAAAACACACCATGAAGAGGGAATAATGGAATCGTAGGGCGCTTGTAAGCGAGTGATGCAATCCCATCCCCTTCACCAATATAATATTACCAACTGACGAATCTAACATCAATAATATAATCAAATGCATAAAACATAATTAATTCAAATGTTCACAATGCTAATCTAAAGCATGTCACAATGATACATCAGAATAGAATACCATCACATCAAAAGAGAAAAATGAAGGGGTATTACATCCTCCCCCCTAGGGTTAGGCTTACTCCTGGAAGCCTGCAAAAACCCCTAATGAAAACTCCACGAAACACACATAAACAATGGTTCCAAAACTGAACCACTCCATACCTCAACATAAAACAATAGCAATCCGTGCCATAAACAACTCAACCAAGTACAGTGTCAATCCAACCATGACAACATGGTGAAGCAACCACCAACCAAGTATCCAAAAAGACATAACCATGGATTAACATACAAAATACACACATGTACCAATACAAATGTACCAATACACATCACCGGGGATCATCACAAGGCTACACAAGGGTCCATTTGGACACCAGAAAGCAGCATACCAATCCATGATAGAAGGATCCATGAACCAAGAAGCAATATCCATCTCACACAAACCATAAGCCGAGAGCCAGTATCCATCTCGCATAAATCAACATCACAATTAGTGGCTTCATGGTGTTAGGTCATACATAAAGTGAAACCATCCAAACAAGACCACCATGACCTGTCTCTTGTTGTGTAAGGTGATTAGCCTCCAAGAGATAGTCATCAGACAAAGGTGAGTAGTGGGTCCTAGCTGCATAACAACCTCCCATACCCCCATCCTCTACGTTTCCTGCGTCTACTTCCTCGTACACACTCACCAAGTTCGTCTCATACGTCCTTGGAGAGGAATTCACAATATAACATATAGCCAACATTGAAAACAACAATGATAACTAGCTTAGCCACCAAGTTCATAAAGAAGAGAAAATTAAAGTTCAATTTCAAAAATAAGGCAATAATGCGCATAATTTCAACACTGAATCAAATATATAACCACTAGGGTTATATGAAAATAAGATCACAAATTGTGGCTAAACCTTTACAATAAAATATAACAAAGTGTCGGCCCTCACAATCAACTGAAAAAAAAACATCAATAACCAAAAGAAAGCTCACAAACTTTGAAATTGCACTGTACAACATTGTGTGACTAGATACTAGACACCAAATGAGGAAGGAGGAAACAACGTCTAACTATTACGATAGTCCCTCATGTGGTGTGGAGTGAAAATGCCAACCACATGACACAGGGTGTACTCCTCGGCTACACCCTGCATTGCGTCAACACACAACATGGACATACGCCAGTTGGAATAGGAACATACTGGTCATATGTCGCATGGTAGAGTGTCTGTGGCTCCACGAAAGTAGGCATGCGCAAAACACTCCCCGCATAGAGATACCTCATGGAGAAGGTAGACGTAGGTACTCGCTGAAGCTAGAGGCATACATTGCTAGGATCTACCCATATGGTACTCGACCAACATGGTCAAGGCAACCATGAGTATCCCTCTACAAGTGTTGAGGCCCCATAACGCTCATCGCACAAGTAGGCTAACAAAGAAAATCTCATAATGCGCCTTCACGTGTCTATGCATGTGGCATCATGTCATCACACGACATCATCACCATCACTATGTCAGAACATGAGTGGGGGTAAGGCATCGTATCTCGTACATCATGTTAGAACACAAGTTAGATAGGGTATATATACATGATGCAATACGATAACATCACTATGGGGCTACCGAGTCTCGCCTCTTATATAGATGAGGTTTACTTGCTATGCCAGATCAATGCCTCCATGTACGTCCAGGCATAGATAACATACCTATGTTGTTGTACTCAAATCTGTGGGGATTAGGTTAACACTTATGGATCAAGTATCCTGATCCATCATAAGGGAAAGTAGTGGGTACGATTCCTTGGGATTGGTTGAGCTAAGACTCTCAGCATCGCAATATGAGTACGCTACACACTCCACCCAAGGAACTTGTGGCTGCTACTATCCCTTTACAGATTGAGGATCTAGAGAACCAAAAGAAGAAGAACTACTCTTGGTTACTCTTATATATAAGTTTCAACCACACATGGGTTGGCCCTCAATTAGGTAACAAACATGCACACACACATAATGGTATGGTAAATCCCACACCGAAGTGTAACATTTTCCTCAAGGATGGGTACCTAGTATCACCATTGCATGGATACACAAAGCAAGTACGGGGTATTCACAACTCTCAAACAAGATACAATTACTAGTTTCTTACATTTACAGGGGTAAAACTACATACACAATCCCATAGGAACATCCAATACCATAACCCATGGGATAAGTAAAAAAAATTTCCAACCATAACCTTTTATCAGGTTACTTTCATGCTACCCTTTTCCACAGAGTACATCATGCTAAAGTAAAAGCCATGATCAGGTGATTCACTTAACAATTCCACTAACACTTCACAAGGACAACCTAGTGGGCTCAAATGTTCCTAGAGAACCCAGTGTATGAACCTGATGCTGTAATACCATGTGTAACACCCCGCCACACAACCCTAGAGGAAGTTGCAATTAACTACTCCAACGCACTATTTTTTTTTTTTCAAGTACAATTAATATGCAAGTTCACTACACATTGCAACAACCTCTAAGGTTACGAGACTAAGATTACTTATTAACCCACGAAAAACATTAAAGAATTGAAACCACAACATTTAATTACTTATGACATTAAGAACACATACATTCCATACAAGATAAATTATAGCATAAAAGTAAAAGATACCATAAGATCCCAAAGTATAGTAATCTACTAAGGAGATTACATCTATCATTCCCCAAATGAGATAAATCTAAAAGCATGATTACATATTACAACTTCCACCTCGATTACAAAGAGGGGTAATAAATTACAAGATTAACTAAAATGAATAAAGGATAAAAGTAACTAGATCACACGAGCTCTCCAATTGGAAACCTCGTCAACACGAGCAAGAAGAAAGCCCAATGGAGTAAGGTGCACGCCACCTAACCAAGTGGAACCCAAAGGCCCACCCCCCGTGCTAGGAGATAGTAACACAGATTCCTAGAGAAGACCAACTACCTCTAGACACAGGCTGAATCATCACTGAACCAAACCGACACAGCCAATCACATGGACCACACAAGTACAAATCATGTTCAACATAAGTACAACTCAAATACATCACAAGTACAACTCTAACATGGTTACATTGCTTCTAGAAATAATAGATTAGGTATGTTAAGGAAACCATACACATAACAATCAAGTACCAACTACAAGTACACCATAACATTACTGACATGGATTACATTGCTTTAGTTATCACTCAATTAAACTACCTCTGAAGGTTACCCAGTTTACCTCTCACGACTCTGGCCCCTAACGGAAGTCACTCTTCTACTTGACAATATACATTTGTACCAATTACCAAGGGAGCCCAAGTGCATACAAAATAGATACAACAAACACTCCAACACAAGGAGGTAACATGTAAGGGGACTCATTCCAAACAGTGGAGGCAACAAAACACATAATCCACTCCTACCAAAGGAGGCACAAATCGCATAATCCACTCCTTCCACAGGAGGCACAGATCATCCCTGTTCATGATAACTGGGTTACTTACTGACAAGGCACCACGCACTACTCAAAGGAATTAACAAACAGATGAGCTCACAAAACAACTACCCCCATATTTAAAACCCTATCTGGAAGACTTAACACCCTTTCTAATTATTTCCTCCAAAGCGATAACAAAAGGAATTGCATTTAAACCAGCAATTTAATCAGGATTAAGTCTACTTCAGATTTCCTAAATCCACTTCTTAATTCACATACGGTACTTTATTGCATTTAATAAAACTAAATTTAACGTCTCTATTAGACAAAGATGAAATAAACACCAAATATTTCATTCTCTAATTGTTTTAAATTTAATGTAAAATAGACATTTATTTCAAACATTTAGAAAATATCGTTTCGAAATAAATAATTGTTTCCTCTTTTTGACATATTCATTTTGAAAATAAATAACTCATTCATTAAACATATTCCTTAAAAATCAAATATATCGATTCCTCAATTACCTTATTTTAAAAATAAAAATCCACAACTTGATTAAAAACACTATAATTTAAATTCTTTAATTCCATTTAAATCATGTCCTTAATTTAAATCATTATTTTAAAACATTCAAAATTTTCTCAATTATATTTAAAATATGCCTTTATTAAAATCAATAATTTCAATATAAACATGAATTAAATAGAATGACTCAACTATATATATTTTAATTGATTAAATATATATATATATATATATATATATATATATATATATTAATATTTTAATATTATATGAATATAACATATAAAATATTAATAAATATATTTTATTGCACATATAAATATTAATATTTTAATATTATATTAATATAATATTAAATATTAATAAAATATATTTTAATAAAAAAAAAAAACCGAAATCAAAAGAAAGTAAAGTCAAAGCATTTTTGGTTGGGTGCGTGCGGAAGTCGAGGTTGGGGTCAACTATGTTTTACACACAGCCGAACCCCATATCCATGGGTGGTTGTGTGTAAAACACAACGAAGCCCCATGGTTTGGCGTGGCTGGCTGTGGGAGTTGGGCGCACTAGGCACAACTCCCTCACATGCCTCGCATGGGGGCATGGTGGGGTGAGCCCCCAACGAAACCCCCCACAAACTCCCGTTTTTTTATATTAATATTTCTTTTTTTTTTAAAAGACCCGAAACCCCCTACAGATTTCATCCGCCAGAACTTTAAATAAAAATATTGTTTCATTTTTTTAAACAAACAATTTGATACCCTATTCATAAATAAATAAATATGTATATATATTTCAAAATATATATATATATATATATATATATATATATTTATATCCAGGTTAATAAAAAACTTATTACACTAAAAGGGCATTCAATTTTCAAAAGATCAAATACAACAGATAAACCATTTTTCTTTGAAGAGAACACTTTTGTCCATGGTTTCAAGATTTTGAAACAAAATCTAACATAGGTTTCCTTTCCTCACAGATTCTTTTCTTGTTTCTCAAAACATGGTTTTGCAACCAGCATATAAAATTGTGAATCTTTTCCCAAAATGAAAATAATTTAATAAACATAATACCTAGTTTCCAATCCTTGAGAGATTGACAAAAAAGTGCAAAGTCCTCTCCTCAGATTCTAGCTTCTTCTCAGCAATCCAAACACACAACCAAAAAAATCCTTTCCTTCTCTAAAACTCCATTTTTCATCCTCTCTCAAAATTTTATGAAAATCCAAATAATAACCAAAAAAAATGAAAAAATCTATTCAACCACCATAATAAATTTTTGAAAACAGAAAA
This sequence comes from Sequoiadendron giganteum, assembly GCA_007115665.2. Taxonomy (NCBI): domain Eukaryota; kingdom Viridiplantae; phylum Streptophyta; class Pinopsida; order Cupressales; family Cupressaceae; genus Sequoiadendron; species Sequoiadendron giganteum. The sequence goes on along the minus strand of CM021108.1, from coordinate 428,599,907 downwards.
CATAAAATATCTCAAAATATCTCTATTTTCTCAAATTTGCATTTATAATTTTCTAAAAATGAAATTTAAATCCTTTTATTTAATTTTCAATTTAATCTTTCTCAAAACAATTGCAATATTAAAACATTTTCCCCAATTTTCCAATTTCAACAAAATATCAATTTATTTCAAAATGAATATCTTAATTCAATTCAACACCATTAATTTAATTAATCAATAAAATAAATCTAATCCAACATTAAATTATTTTATTAATTAAATTAAATTAATCAATAAATTATATAACATTTTTCACATTATAACCAGATTCATTTAATCAACAACTTAACTACATAGGCCATTTAATTACCTTTTTCTAACTTGCAATTAAATAAAATCCAGGCAAATTAAACAGTATTTAAATCAACAGAACCAGACTAAAACCGACAACACACTATGACTAGGGTGATGACTTGGCACGAAAAAACCTAGCTACTATCTCCCAATCGAATATCGTTGGCAATGGACATGCTCAACCCTATGAAACTAGGTGGAGTCGATGTCTTGTACCTGTCAACCTGAGAACAAAGTATATCACACATGTATATTTGCATCATATAAAACACACCATGAAGAGGGAGTAATAGAATCGTAGGGCGCTCGCAAGTGAGTGATTCAATTCCATCCCCTTCACCAATACAATATTACCAACTGACGAATCTAACATCAATAATATAATCAAAGGCATAAAACATAATTAATTCAAATGTTCACAATGCTAATCTAAAGCATGTCACAATGATACATCGGAATAGAATACCATCACATCAAAAGAGAAAAATGAAGGGGTATTACATATGTTCTTACAGGAAGCACAATACTAGTATGATTGAATGTATCAGAGGAAATAGGAGTTAGAGTAGATAAAAAGAGAACAAAAATATTTTAGTGTAACCTTATTATTATATAAATAAATAGAAAAATAGTAAGAGTAGGAACCCCAAATATCATGTTCATTGTCTATGTGAATATGTGTGGAATAGAGTGACCCCATATCTATTTCAATTGCTAATAAGGTTACAGTTTATTCTTATTCTCCTTTGCATAGTATAAGCTCTAAAAAAAAATTAATATTTAGCTTAAAAGTCAAGATAGTATTCCATACTCATTCTATGTCAATAGGAGGGAGGAAGTTGTATATGGATTCTAGAATAAACATTGTAACCAAAGATGTGAATTACATGGATGAAAGAAAATCCAATACAAATGACAATAGATTTGACATAGAAAACCAAAGGATGGCCCTATGATATTTTGAAGCACTATTGTAATGGTGAAGTCAATTTAGATAGAGGCTTGCTTCATAAGTAGATGGAAGTGTACGAGACATTTGAAGTTGCTTGTGAGAACAAGATTTAGCTTAACCTACAAAACTAGGAAAATGAAGTGTTGTACTTACAAAACAATTTTGTCGAGAGTGTGGAAGTGAAGGTCTACACAAGATTGTTTGTATGTATTGGATTCAACATAAATATGTTAGGATCGGTCTCAACAATCATTTTAGTATTTCAAAATGATATCATCCTTATTCAACCATACACTAATTTTTGTCAGATGGATGTAATCATTAAGGAAGACCCTTTCATTATTCCCTTAATGGATTGAACTTTCAAGGAGGCCATCTAATGGTGTTGCTTATTGATATCCAAAGCAGGGATGTGAATAAGACTGATGACTATGCAGGCTATATTGTAGATAAAATTCATAGATCTTTTAACTTTATCAAGGCATATAATAGGGTGGTCCATATCAAATGAAACTCTTTATTATGCCATACTATTTTATTTCCAGAATTCATTTGTGAAGTCATATTTGTACTTCCAAGTTTTAAAATCATATTTTAAAGCAACATCTCATCAGATTTCATTTTTAGACTTATGCATTTTCATAATTTCATTTCCAGATTTTGTTGTACAAGTTCAATATTCTGATTTTAGGAATCTAACAGTTGGAAATCATAGTAAAATCTGAATTTAATAATTTCTAGAATTATCATTTTAAAGTGTTTTTTGGGGTCATTAACTTCAGACTATCTTCTCTTTTGTAGGGGTGGTTGCATGCCAAATATTTTTGGTGTAAAATATCATAATTATTAGATTTTGTTATATGTCTATGATTAAAAATTATTGGAGTGTGAGTTTGATATATTTTGAAGATCTAAATATTCAAGCTTGGTAAAGAAAAATTATGTCAGATACTATTAGTCCAGAACAAAATGAAGAGTCACTTGATAGATTGTGGGCTCGATTGAAAAGAAAGGGTGATGGGAAATGTTATTGTCCTTGCAATAATTACAAGGGCTTAAAGACGAGAAGAATTTTAATCACAACAACTGAGAAACATTGTAGGCAACATGGTCACGTTGAAGGGGGGCATGGTTATCGTCCATTGGTAAGTTGTTCATTATATGTGTTTATATTGTTTTGACATTTTATATATATATATATATATATATATATATATATATATATATAAAATCACTTGATCATGATCATGGTTTATTTGTGTCTGTCATTATTATAAAGGTGGGGTGCCCTAGGGTACATGATATGGATTATCACGGCTTGGAGAATGTGGTTTTGTAAGCAGAGGAACATGGAGCTATGAATATTGAAGATGAAGTTAATGATCCTATGGAAGAAGATGATCATGCACCAGAGAACACACTTGAAGATGATGCTACAAATACATTGATCCATGACACATTTAGTGGCACAGCTGATCATGTTGATCGAGATGAATTTGATGATGTTCATGATTTACCTGTAGTTTAGAAGGCACACAAGCCCCTTTATGAAGGCTCCCAAACAACTCTTCTCTCTGTTGTATTGTTGCTGGTGAACTTGAAGGTTATGAATGGTTTATCCAATATAGCAATCTCACGAATGTTAAGGTATACCATACATGTCATCTTTTTTCATCTATTATAATTGTTGTTAGTTCATCACTACTAAATAAAGGATGAAATATGCACCATTAATGTTCTTTATATTAACAAATTATTTTTGTTGAAGATTGATTGGTCAATTTTTGTTACCACTATCAAATATTTTACCTCGCTCATACCGAGATTTATCTGGCATTATTAAAGATATTGGAATGGAGTATCAAGCAATAGATGCATGTCCCAATGATCATATTATATATCATAAACATGAATTTGCAACAAAATTCCCAGAATGTCATATCAGTAGATATCGAACAAATCAACTAAAAAAAAAGGTGCTTCGCAAGGTTCTTCATTATATTCCCATTATTCCATGTATGCAACAATTATTTAGGTGCGAAAGCTTAGCGTAATTTATGGATTACCATGCATGAAATAGAAGTGGAGATGACATTCTTCGAATGCTTACGGATGGTTCTACATTTAGGGACATGGAGGGAAAATGGCCACACTTTAAAGAAGAACCTCGTAATCTTAGGCTTTCATTGGCAATGGACGGTGTCAATCCATTTGGAGAGCTGAGATCTATTTACTCAGTGTGGCATGTTTTTGTTATAAAAAATAACATTCCTCGATGGATGTCAATAAAGAGGGAGCACATAATGTTGGCAATGATTGTTCCAGGTTTTTGTTTACATCAATTTTCTTTAACGTAGTAGCATCTCATTTGTCTTAATTGTTGCATAATGATTTATATTTTTTTCCATTTAATAGTCATGTACATTAATTTATATATATTGCAGTAAAATGGTTATAATAATTATGTAATGTTTATTTTCATTCAACTAGGTAAGTACCAAATTAAAGATATGAATGTATATATCGAGCCTTTTATCGACGAGTTACTAAAGTTATGGAATGGCGTCACTATGTATGGCGTATCTAGACCAATAGGACCAAGACAATTTCAATTCCATGCAATGCTTGTATGGACAATTGATGATGCCCCAGAGCTAACACATTTTTCTAGTATGTTATAACGTTCGACTGGATGACTTTAATGATATTTAATTTTATGAAGTAGATATCATGCATATTTTTTAAATAATCTATTCATTATATATAATTATAAAAATTGACATATTTAATCCAATTATATATGATTTGCAGGTCTTCAAACAAAGGGAAAATTTGCATGTCCAATTTGTGGTCCAAAGATGAAATCTCGTCGTTCAACAAGTTTAGGAAAGCAGGTGTTTGATGAGTATTGGCACTTCCTCCACATAAATCATAAGTATCGAACTATTGAAAAACATATTTTCAATGGGAAAGAAGAGACTACATCAAAACCATGAAGAATGACACCTCGCCTATGGAAGTTGGAATATAATAGAATTAATCATCAAGGTTATACATCAGATCAAATTGTTTATCTATCATAAATGATATGTTTTAAATTTATATTTTTATATTGTATTGTGTTTACTCATGCTGTAATTGAAAATGATTGTCGTTGTTAATTTGTTTAACTTATATGCTTCATGAAGGTCGTCAAGGCATTAATGGTCAGCTTCCACAGGGACTAAAAAGTTATCCCAAAAAAATTAATAGGTTGCCCTACTATGAGCAGCTACAAATTGTGCATTTGTTTGATACAATGCATATCGGAAAGAATATGACATAAACGTTATGAAAAATATTGGATGGAAGGCGTGACAAAGAAAAAATTATCAAAATTTGTAGTGACATTCAGAAAGCCAATCATGCAATGAAAAATGTCATTCACTTAAATAGTGATGGAGAACAAATCAATATAAGTGCCCTTCCTTGGTTATTAACGAAGCAACAAAGTGCTATAAAATAAGTCATACGAAAAATTCAATTTCCCACAGGATTTTCTACGAACATAAACAATATCATAACAAAGAAATGTGAATTTGGGTTAGGGATGAAAATGCATGATTGGCATACCTTCATTAAGGTAATTATTTTGGTATATTATATATATATATTTGTATACTACATGTATTTTCAGTGTATTATGTTTACTACTTTTGGAAAAATAATGAAAAGATCATTTTATAATTGTTGTAGTACACTCTACCTCTATCTCTCCCAGACAACTTCGACAACAATGTCGAGCAAGTTATATATGATCTTGGAAAATACATGAGGTAAATAGTGATAATTGTTCAATTTGTTGTATATTTTTGTTAAATCTCGTTAATATATTTTTGCCTTGAATCACTTGTAGATGGTTGTCATCTAAAGCAATCCATAAAGAAGATATAAATTATTGGAAGAGAAAAATTCCTGGTCTAATGTGTGAAATGCAAAAGTGTCTACCTTCGACATTTTTCAATGCACAAGAACACTACCTCATACACCAAGTTGAAGAGATTGAATTGTGTGGACCTGTACACACAAGGTCAATGTGGATGGTTGAGAAACACTTGAAAATTTTGAAGGCTTTGGTTAGACAAAGAGCACATTCTGACGGTTCTATGGTGGAGGGATATATGGTATGCCAGACCATGGTGTACATTACTATTTATCTTCCTAAGTTTGCAACAAAGATCCATGTAGATCGCATTTGGGATCCCAACTCCATTAATAAATTCAAAGGGGAGTACTTGATGGGGAAAAGTAGATTGAATAAAGTGATAGGTAATTATAAGATGGTCATGGAGATTAATTAGAATACATTTTACATTTGGTTTTTATGTATATTGTATTTATTTAATTATTAATCTTCAATATACATCAATTATAAATTAAAGTCGTATACCGTGGTAACTAATTAATTATACGTTGTTTGTGAATTTCAATTTTTTTTTATACAGTTGGTCGAGAGTGGGATGCACTACATTTGTAGGTTGGAAACAATCTTGATTGGATGATGGTATGGATTGAACGATTTCAACAATTTGGTCGCGCATTAACATGGGAAGGTGTGGCTTCATTGGTTAAAGAAGCTCATCGTAATGGAGATTCCAATGTTACACTAAGGGAAATTGATTTAGCATATGGTTTAAGAGATAAACAGGTATGTATAAATATATTAATCACCCATATTATTTAATTATTTTCAATTATATTGATGTGTATATATGTTGAGATTTTTTTCTTTGCATACATTCGGCTAAGAATAAATATGTTTATCAATTGACAATATTGCAATAATTTTTACATGTTTGACATATTGCAGGTGAAACACCACAAGGCTATGTGATGCAATGGTCGTAAATTTTGAATCAAAAAGTTGGATGACACAAAGAAAAATTGTGATTTTGGGATAACTGCAGTCTTTCAGGTGATTCTGGAATAATGTTTCATCTAGAAGCGATGTACATCCAAAAGTCTCAGAAAATCAATACTATGGAATTTTGGATGATATACTTGAGTGTGACTTTAAGTCATTCAAATTAGTTATGTTCATCGTCCTATGGTACAAGCTACGATTGAATGAAAATGATCTTGAGAGAACTGTTATTGAACATCATAATGGATTTACTGTGGTTAATACAAGGTATTTTGAGCGAGCTGGAAATGAGTCCTATGTTCTTCCAAGCCAATGTGAGCAGGTATTTTACTCAGAGGTTCCAGGTAAACTGGGTTGCTCATATGTTGTTAGGCATGATCCAAGAGGAAGGCTGGTAAAGTATAATGTCATGGAAGAAGATGATGTAGATGATGATTAGGATCAATAGTTAGCTGATGATGTGCCTGGCGAAGATGTCGAAGAGGAGGAACTAGATCATGATGATGTAGGAGTTAATGTTCATGAAGATGATATCCGTGTGGATGATGACATTATTGAAACTGATATCAATGACGACAATGATGATATGACCAATCCTTACAATGTCAAATCTAGATTGGATGATACAGACAAAGAGTTGGATGAAGAAGAAGATGAATTATATTGAAATGTATGATTTATGCAATTGTATTACCTATTTGATATTAATTTCTTGATAGAATTATATTTTACTTATGTGGTTACATAATTAATTCATGATGTTTTTAATTTTTATGCCATTAAATAATTAATTTCATGAAGATATGTTTTAGCTTTGATTTGAATCTGATTTGAAGGCTTAAGGTGTAGATTTGAGTTAGAAAGCTTCATTTCTTTCCATACAGCCCGGTTACCTTGTTTTTGAGGGTTTTGTAGTCCAAACATGATATAAAGGGGCTCTTACACTTTTTGTGAACTGTAGCTTGTGTAAGAGTCCCCATGGATACTGTTGTAATTGTAGAATGCATGAATAGGGAGTAGGATGAGAAATAAAGAAGGTATAGTTGTTGTCCTCAAGAGTTTTGTGAAGAAAAGCATGTGAAATGAGAGGTTCAAGCCTAGGTTTCAACAAAATATGTATGGGTGATCTGATTTTATGAATTTTTACCCATGTACAAACCTAATGGGTTGTGTGTGAGTTGGTCTTGAGGTTTGGGAGGTTGTGGAAGTAGGAGATTCAATAAACCCTCATGATTTTGGTCTAAAACAAGGGTTTTTGGGTTTGGCAAGAATTTGGCTGTACAAGTGGAATCTTTTTGTGGATTTGGAGGTTTGGAGGCTATTAGCTCTCAAAAAAGTAGGTAAGAATACCTCAAGAGGTTTCCAATCTCTTGATACATTTTAGGGTAACAAAAAAGGGCAAATGATTTGAACCTTATTCTCTTCAGGTGCTGCCAAACCTAGGTGGGTCTACCTTTGCGAACTGAGCAGACCTAAGTGATGTGATTTTGTTTACATAAATATATTCACAATGGAAATCTTATAGTGAACAGATATAATGCTAATAAAGTACATTAGAATATGTTCAGTTAACATATGTAAAAAATAAAATGGACAAACAACTTTGCCAATTTAACTATATGTACATATAACTTTAAGTTATTTCTATTTTAACTAGAAGTACTGAAGTTACAACATAAAAATTAAATGATATTTATGATTGTAAAATTTATGATTAAATATATCTCTCAGAATCCTTTTTGTCCCAATTTGAAAATAATTCTATATTATAGAATACATTTATTTAAATTTTAAGATGAAAATAGCAAGAAAAAATCAAACATTTATATCTTTATGAAATAAGTATACTGGCATGAAATTAAATATGATTTGTATTCCAATGTAAAAACTACAAAGAATGGAAACAATTCTTTCAACACATAAACTATTATGTATTAGTCAATTAAAATGATCTAAATAGTCTAATAATTTGACCATTAACATATAGCAATTTCTATAGAGTTGTAGATCTCTTCCATTTCAAAAAAACAAAACAATATTAGGTAGATAATCAAACATATTTCATTTGTACAATGACTTATTTATCCTAGAGGAACTAGTATATAGTATATAAAGAAAACCAACAAACCCACAATTACCCCTATTTTGAAGGAGTTTAGTTTTCTCCCCTTCCTGATCTCCCTAATATTCCCAGATTACTGTAATTGGCTGAAAGGAATTTAATTCTTCTTTAAAGAACCCAATTAATCATATCACATAGATACAACAAATGTGCATTGATAAATTGAATATATACTTGATATTTCAACTTAAATAATCAAGAAACATTAGGTTGGAGACAATCAAACAATTGCAAAAATTCAACAAACAACTGATACCAGAATGGAACCACCGAATCATAAATCTTTCATTATCTCCTTCAAAATATTATACATGCAACATGGTCCTTTTGGATATAAACATTCTGAAATATTATGTTTCTTGCTATCTATCTTCTATTCTACTACTACCCTCTTATTCATTTCTACCAAAAATGGATATTTATACATCAACCGTATGAAAGGACATGTCCTTTCAGAAATGTTTTATGCTTGAAACAACAATAAAATTAAAAAGTAAGTAGGCTCTCTTAAGCCATAAGTGAAATTTTGATAAGTGATCCAAGTAGGCTCGGTGACCATGCGTATTTGCATCTCCCAATGCATTTTGGATCGTGATCTCCATTTTCACCATCTTCTCATTCCATTCGCATGCTTCATCTAATGTTATATCTTTCTCGGTAGCCATCTTTAGAATCTCCTGCAGTACTGACTCAATTTCATCTTTCCACCTAGTCATTTCTTTTAATGTCCCTCTATCATCAAAGAATGTAGTCAATCCCTTTTTGGTGGCATCGATTAATCCCTGCTCATCCCCTCACAATTCTTCAAAGAAATTTTTATGCTTATTCATAAGATGATTTGTAGCCTCAATTGCAACTTTATCAGGAGCATCCCTCTGGTTCATTTCCTAGAGCTTCTCTAGGATCCTACCATCCATTATTTCATGTTCTCGTAATGCATCAAAGTTTTGTGAGTGTATTCCCCAAAGCTTATTCAACCAGGTTGTTAGACTGGCTTGTCTCTTCTTAATCAATGCAACAAGTGTGTCATACTTTCCTTGAGAATATGCACTCGACCCTTCCCAATGATCTTTTGTTTGTGAAATTTCACCATGGGTGAGCAGCTTGGTTGATCCTATTGTAACTCCTAATAAATCTTTTAGGTGCTCTTTTTCTCTCAGCATTCTTTCATGGTTAGTTTTGTACATTTCCTTTTCCTTGATCAATGCCTTTATTTGAGCTTTGTTTAGTTTTTCTATGTTGATCCCAATCTCTGCTGTCACCACAGGATCAACCTCCCCAACTTTTAGGGTCATAATATGCCTAAATTCCTTCTTTGTATCAATGAAAACTAATTTCTTGTGAGGTGGATACAAGGCCAAATCATTAATGACTCTTCATTTGGATTGTACTTTGATCCTACATAGACCTCTGTCACCTTTTCCGGGCTGAGCTTGTGTGTAGCATTACTATTTTTTAGGAAACTGTCAAAGACTAGTGCATAATTGAGATCTAATCTTGGAAAAATCAGGACACCAACACTTTCTAGCATTTCACTTCCCTTTTTAGGGGTCATACCTGCCATCTCTCTTTCCACATCAGTTTTTAAATTACTCAACAACTGTTCTTCACTACCTGGTGTGACATTGTCAACCAGTTCTCTTATCTCTTTTCCCTTTTGTCTACATAGGATTGTCTTAAATTCTGAAGATTTTATAAATTCTTCATCTGCTACAAAGGACTTATATTCTACATGCCTTGCATGTGTATCTACACTTTCTTCAATATTCAAATCCCTGGCAGGACAGGCATAATCCTTAGTTCTCAACCTTGACATCTTGTTAGGTAGATGTTGTGGTACATTAGCCTCAAATGTCTCTTCTCTGGAAGACAATAGCTCTATATCTTGCAACTCTTGATTATGTTGTTCAACCACCATTTCTACTTCCTCTGCCTCCAAGTTCCTAATCATATCATCAAATTGGTAGGGCACATGGTGATACCCTCCAAAGTTTATCCTTTGTTTAGCAGAATTGATATACCCTTCTGGATCAAAGTTCTTTATTAGTGGCCCTCTTTTCATGTTATATTGCAGTAACTTATCCAGAATCAAATTATACCCTTCCTTTGCTAATACAATAAAATCACCAAAGCATAGTGTACTGGGCATAAAAGCCTATTTTCTAGAAGAACTTAAATTCATAACACTAGAAAAATCCATTTTCCTAACAATTTCCAAGTATGCAATCCTCTCGGGAACCGTTTTAGGCAAAATGAGTGGGGTATCTTCAAATCCATAAACCCTAATCATGGTAGAATTCTCTAAACAATACCAATCCCCCCAATTGTGGCTAATTGGTCCATTGAAATCTTTGGGCCTGAGAAACCTCTTTATCTCATCAGACAAAGAATAATCACATGGATGATTAAACTTGTCCAACGGTTTCACAAAATTTTCTTCAAAGCATACAAAACTAGAGTTAGCAAACCTGCTATCCCAAACAACAGTCCATGATTGAATAGGTAATGACATGCCTTCCTTATCAAACTGTGAAATTCTCATCTCATGAGGCCACAGCCCTAGTTCGTGTCTGAAGTACAAAACTATGTGCATCAACAGTGACTAATTCCTGAGGTGTAAGATAGAGGCTCCACCTTTTATTGCCATCAACCCAAAATTGAGTCCTTAAAAAATATATGAGGCATAATCAAAGGTCTAGAGTTGTGGTACTGAATATCTACTAAAATTAACATAGGCACAATTGCCATATACTTAGGAACTTCCATTCCCAATACTTGACCCACCGATAAATAAGTGTATTTCATATAGGGCTCAAAAAGATCTACGTGGAATGGGATCCTTCACTATCTTCTAGCGGAATTGGTTTACCACCATGTCTAATTCTATGCAAGGGCAATCTCCAACCCTTGTAAATGGTGTCCATCCTTTCGAATTCTTTTTCCAGCTCTTCACATATAATCTTTTCATTGCATACCCCTTCCAATTTAAAGACTTCGCCTATTGCATCCTCTGATATGTGTATCAATGGTTTCCCAGATGGGTCACAAATAGCTTTAAGTCTCGAATTATAATGAGTGGCCAACAATTTCACCAGTTTAGCATCAAAAAAACATTAGGGAAAACTAACTTTCCTAGATTAAGCTTCCATGGGTTACATACTGGTTCAAAGTGATTCCTCCGATAGTAATGAAAGCTAAATAGTTCATAACCTCTTATTGGAGTCCAAATATCTCCTATGAGCTTACATTTGTCATCTAGTTTATCCACTTCTGCCCTAAGTTGTGTAGAGCATCTGGCTTTGGGTCCAGAGCTAGGTAGTTGGTTGATAAGATCTTGATTCAGCTTACGCTCAATACCCTCTAGCTGAATTTTAGTTTTCTGCTTTTTCCCTTTCGACTGACCACTTTCCCCATGCTTTCTACCCTTTGATTTTCCTGAACTAGTGGCTTCCATTCTTCAAAATTGCAAATTCAAGGTATGAAGAACTTACTATTTTTTGCCCAAGATTTTGAACTAAGAGAATACCCTGGTCCTTCACTCGCTCCTCTGCTTCTTCCATTGTCAATTCTGCAATGATGTTTTCAATTGAATTCGTCTTGATTCCTGAAATTACTTATGCTCTGTGGCGCCATTAATGTTTTAGCTAAAACATGAGCGTAGCTAGTTTTTTCAGAAACTCTCACTGTCACATCATGTAATTTGTCGGCCAGAAATTTTCAAATCTTGGGTGATCCTTTTGTTCAAGCCTTCACCAACGTTCATTAAACACCTGCTAGGACATCTCGTAGTTTCCCTGACACCTTAAGTCTTCCCAACAGTTACCCTTTCGTCTTAAGTATATCGCTACAACTCCCACCGAAGCAACCTATCGCTGTGACTTTAGCAAGTTGGGCAGACAATCCTCATCTTACTCCGGAGATGTGTATCTCCGAGATATTTCCTTCATAAATTATGATCGCTGAGACATAACGATTTTCTTGCCGATGGAACTTCACTCGTTGTGACCTTCTTATCTCTCCCCGTTGAAGTTTGTCTCACCGATGAATTTCTTCATCGGCGAAACCATGAACCATGTCCTTCCGATAATCATTCTCTCCAGACATGTTGCTAATTCAATCCCGTTGGTGTATCATGGAAGGTCAGCAGGACTCCTTGAATTCTTCCCGGTAACACTATCCCATCGAAAGAATCCTCCTTTGTTTTATTGACAAGACTGGATGAATGTCTCAGGCTGACTTCAAGAACCTTACTCCGATGACTCTAGTCTGGCCGATATATTTCCTTGTGCTCCAAGTGATAAGACATATGTAAGCTCGATATGACTTCATACTGTCATGTCGATGCTCATTATCTTGCCGATAGAGATTGTGAATTGTATTTTCCCGATATATATCCTCAAATGAGATTTCATCGATATGAAATTCCCAACCTCTTGCCGATATTGATATGTAAGCTATTGTTTGCCGTCGAACTAGGCGGTGTCCCCTTGTCCATTTAATAATTTTTTTATTTTTGCAGGGAACAATTTTAAATGACTGTTGATCAATCGTCGGTTGATCTTAGCCATTCCCTGCAATCCCATGATGACCTCACCACAGAGTCTCAACTGATTGCGATATCATGGGTACCACATGTCTCAGCTAGCGATGCCGAAAAGATAATCAAATTGCTTAAATATATATGTTGGGTTTTAATGTGTTATATGGTAGGTGACTGAAGTGGCTACGAGATGCACGTGCTCAAAATGAACGGAGATGTTATAATCTCGATGAAAAAGCTGCTTGACAGTTATGTTCAACACTGGTGACTGTCTTGAGCAAACACGATTGCCGATGGTGGAGATCAATGGTTGCCCGCCATCGGGTGATCAGAATATGCAAGGTGTTTACTGATCATGATATCATGGGCGCATTCCACATGTATTTCTTTGGCGATGCATAATGTGGTAGGCCCTTGGTGCTGAGATGGAGATTATGTTAACCTTTTTTAAGGCAACCATTCAATGATCTGACAAAAGTGAATGATCGATGGTTGGAATTTGAATTCACATCAAATGCGATTGGAGCCGTTGGTGCGACATGCAATTAAGCTTTAATATTTGAATTTTATAAAGTTCATATATTAAATGGTTTTGACTTATTTTATAATTTGAAAAAATATAAAAAAGTAAATTAGAAAAATAATTAAAATTGTTTTTAAATTTTTTAGATTTTTTAAAATTATGAATTAACTTTTTAAATATTTTATTTTAAATATGATTTTAATTTTTTTTAATTTAATTTATTACGTCGAGAGGTGTAACCTACAGTGGCAACACGGAGCGGAATGTGAGCGTGTTAACAAAAACAACTCACAACATATTAAAAATATCATATGCCGACATGTATATGAAACAATAAATAGCTGACAAATATAAATTAAATAAAAATGAATCGGTGCCACCCAAAAATATTTATATAAATAGAGGAAGAAGAAATAAATTATGAAATATGAATTCACGAAGCCGACAATTAACAAGAGTTGCAGAGCTGCGAAGTTCTTGCTAGAAAGTTTTAGAATAGTTTTGTTTGTATTTATTATGTTTGTTGTGTTGTAAGAACAATTGGTCAGGATAAAGCAGTTGTCACCTAAATTTAGGAATTTGATCATTGATAGAATCAACTTTATCTTCCATTAGAAAATGACCCTTATAACAAAATAATTTTGCTCACTTCAAAATTATGAGATGCTTTGGTTGTGATTTTCGGCCATGAAGAAAGCACAATTTACATGTTGCCAACATTATGTAAATATTAATGAGTTCAAATATTTCCTTAACCATTCAATAATAGATAACTCATTTATAAGCCTCATAAAACCTTATATGTGAAGTGTATTGAAAAAGGCCTTGATTAAACATCAGAAACCTCAATTGAACCCATATGCTTGTTTTACTGATTGTAGAGTAATGGATAGAAGCATTGCAATAGTCATTGGACCAAGACCAAAAGGTAGAGGATTAATTGATGAAACTATTCTTGAAGCCTCTTCATAGGAAACATGATGACTAATTTGCTAATAAATCACAAGAGATAACTCTTTGCAGTCAAACACAAATCTCCATATTTTACACACAAATCCAATAATTATCACCAATGAATCAGAATAGTAGTATCAATCTTAGTTCAATGATATATGTCAATATCATATTCAAAATTAACAATAAATTCTAGATACTCCACACTAGGCATTGAAACAAATTGAAAAGTTGTCTTTATTTGCATCTCCTCCAGAAACTCATCTATCTTGTAAGTCAGGTAACATATGTTGTATGTATTGGCTTGTGTTGCTAGAATTGGCAACCCTAATTGAACCCTAATTGAACCTTAATCTAAATGAACCCTAACCCTAACCCTAATTGAACCATAAACCTAACTCTAATTAAACCTTAATTGTAAACTTAACTAAAATAAGTCTAATTGAACCCTAACTGTAACTTGAATTTGATCCTAATCATAACACTAATTGAATGCTAACCCTAACCCTAATTGAACCCTAATTCCAAATTTCCAACCATAAGCCTAATTGAACCTAAACACTAACTTTAATTGAACCTTGTTGTTGGGGTTAAATTAGGGTTCAATTAGCATTCTAGTTAAACCCCAATTGTAAGATTAACCAAAATAATCCTAACTAAACCCTAACTATAACTTGAACTTGACCCTAATCATAACACTAATTGAATGCTATCCCTAACCAGGTAACTAAACCCTAATTCCAACCATAAACCTACTTAAATCCTAACCCTAACTCTCATTGAACCTTATTGTTACGGTTCAATTAGGGTTTAATTAGCATTCTAGAATGGAGATTAAGGTTAGGTTAGGGTTAGAGTTGTGAATATCTTAATATTAGCTTATAAATTTGACCCTAACTATAATCATAATTGAATCCTAACCCTAACCAAGTAATTAAACCCTAATTCTAACCCTAACACTAACCATAATTAATTTCTCACTCTAACCCTAACCGTAATTAAATCCTATTGTTATGGTTGAATTAGGGTTAGGTTTAGGGTTCAATTAGAGTTCTAGTATAAATCTTGGGGTTAAGGTTATTTATTTCTTGATATTAGTTTATAAATTTGACATTAATGATAAATATATTAAACAAAGAAAATTTAGTTCATAATTGATTGTAGTGTAAATGTAGTTTTACCAAAATATTTGTGTGATTGTAGTGTGAATAATAAAGTTGGATACTCCTATTTTACCCCTTAGAAAAAAAATAGTAAATAGGCATTTAGAGATAGTTAAAATTTTCTTCCTCATCATATTATGAAATATTTCTTAGATAATATTTAAATTTAAAATATTCCCTAAGGGTCTATAAAAAAATGATAGTTGTTGTAAACATGACTAAAACATTCTACATTTTTAATACATTTGTTTCTTAAAAGAATATATAGTAATTGAGTAGAGCAATTAGAACTAAAATTATTTGTTAGGGCTAAAATTACTTGTTTTAATATCTTTTTTATCTTTACTTTAGGTAAAAAGAGAAATTTTAATAAATAGCAATGAAAAAAATAAATCAAGATTAATTTAATATATTAGATGTTAATTTATAATATATAATAAAAATATTCAATAATATAATATATAAAAAATATATAAATTTATTTTAAAAGATAATATATTACATAACTTAAAATTAAAATATTATTATTTAATATATTATATTATATATTAGATGTTATATATGTTACATATTATATTGTATATACATTATAATATTATAATATGATGTTAAAATTATATATTATACATTATATATGTTACATATAGTATATATATTAGAATATTAGAATATTTTGTTAAATTAATAATATAATATATTAAAAATACATTATTTATTTGAATTATATTTTATTTAAGATATGACAAGTAAATAAATGAATTGAATTGAAAATAGAACAAGAACTAATTTTGAAGAGTTCAAAAAATTTCTTAAAAATTAGTTAAATATTTTTTTTATTGTAGTTAAAATCAAAGTTATTAATCACTACTAAAGAAGTGCAGTAATTATTCTAGATTTTTTTTTTGCGAATTGTGAGAAGTGGATAAATAATTTCAAAAAAAATATTCTACAAATTATGAGAAGGTGGAGTAATTATTTTAGGAAAAATCAATTAATAAATTTTACAAAATAAGTATGTGCATTTAATTTTTACTTTCTATGATTTGTATATTTTTGACATCAAATATATTTTTTACTTTCTATCATTTTATGTTTTATGATTTGTATATTTCTTACTTCAATTTTTACTTTTTATCATTTACAATTTTTTAAAATAAATTTTAATTTCTACCATTTGTATATTTTTCAATTTTTTTAAAAGGTAAAAAACTAAATTCTAATGTATAAGTCATAAATAAAATTTTACTTCTATTTTATTATCAAGTTATTATTTGTTACAAAAGAGTTTGCATATATTTTATTTTTCAATTGTTTTTAGAAGACATTTTTTTTTATTAAGAAGATTAAATTATTAATTATTAATTATAAATAAATAAAATTTATCAATAAATATGTATTAATTTTGTGATATATTTTTTTATGAAATTAGTGTATAGTAAAATTTCTCATATTTATAGTGCTTTTTAATTTTTAATTTTACTTTTATATAATTGTTTAGGATGCCTCACCTAGGATTAAATTTGAAAATGAAGAACAACAAAGAGAATATGCTCAAAATTACATGAGACAAAGATGTGAACAAATGAATAATTTACAAAAAGAAGAAGCAATAAATCATCAAAACCAAAATGATAGAGAAAGATGTGTTAAACGTAGGGCAGATAGGGAGTTGAAGAGATTGAAGCAAAAATGAGACAACATGCAGATGAGATGAGAATACATCGTGTACGAGAATCTGAAGATGAGCAATATATATTAAGAAGATTACAAACAAATGGGCATTTAGACCAATTTAATGAGATAGAAAAACAACAAATACAAGTATGCAATTTTGAATTAGTTGAAAGGAATTATGAATCTCATGAGAATATAGAGGGTAAATTTGAAGGAATGAATTCAATTACAATAGATCATGTGTTACAAACACCAGGTAATAGAGTTCAAGATGCAATAAATGTTGAAACTAAAAATCATGAAGAAAATAATAGTCCATAATAGGAGTTAACCTGTCAATTGAGAAGATGAAGACGACTGCAAAGAAGACAAAAATGAAAGAGATCTAGGTACATGCAATAACAATAGAAATGTGCAAATTGATTTGAAAGATTTACAAATTATATTTCGACATGGTCTGGATAAACTTGCAGCACCAAGCATGTGTTACACTTGTCAAGAAAGTTACCCTACAATAAAGGTTGTATGAGTTCCTGAAGGCCCAATTTGCAATAGATGTTGACAAGAGAAACATGAACATCAATTTTTGACATTAAATAATATGAATCCTGGTCCACAACCATTAGAACTTGCAAACTGAACACAAATTGAGGAAACGTTGATAGGGCATGTAAATCCAATACTTCAAGTCACACATGCAACTGGAGGTCAGTACAAATATAAAGGACATACATAATTTTTCCACAAGAAGTAAGAGAAATAGCTAAAATTTTACCACATCGAATAAAAGATTTACCAATTATTATTATTCAAAGGAAGGACCAACACGAAATAAATTACAATTTTATAGTCAATAGAGAGAGGGTGTACAAGGCATTGAAATATAAGATAGAACATGATAAGTTTTATAGAGATGTGCAAATTGATTAAAATGCTCTTAGTGAATTCACATGCAATTCAAATGAAAACATTTTTGACAAATTAAACTCTATTCATATGGAGTTTGATTAAGAGATTTACCTAAATACATGCAATACGATTCAACTAAATACATGCACTACGATTCAAGTTTTATAGAGATTTAACTAAATACAAAAATCCTGGGAAAATGCACATGCACTATGATTCAGAGGTGGTCGGGACTGACTAAAACATCTACACCTTACAATTATCTGGATTTATTAATATTATGCAAGAGCTTAAAAAAGACGTCCATGGCACAGTGGGTTGAGTTAGGTTTCCATTCCTCCCTTGAAGTCTTCATCCTCAGAGTCTTCCGATTCCACCCGCTTCTTGTATGCAATGTAATTTGCAATCACTGGGCAGTCTGCTCTGCAGTTCTGGTGAGCTGACCCCTTCACTTTCTCCTCTGGGTCCCTGGAATCAATTGGTATCCATTCTTCCTTGGAGCCTAAGTCCCAGTCGATGTCATCTCCTGATGCTAACTCCTTTGCCAGCCCTTCGTCTTGCACATATCGCATTACCCAGCCACGAGGTTGGTTGGTGGTTAGCTTGGTTGCTTTGAGCAGGAAGGTGATGCTCTGGTTCCTTTCATCCCATTATTTTTCAAACCCTTCTAGGTCAATTGTCTTGACTAGAGGGAATTTCATGACCTCCCTTCCTCGTATGCTCAACATGTAATAGTTCTGGGGCATTGGGATGCGATTGTTTTCATCCACATTATCCAAGATTGCATAAATGTCTCCCATCCATGCATGAATGAAGACCATCTGGGTCAGTTTCTTTGCGATTTCCTTCAGCACACCCATGTGGAGGAGCACCGCCAGAAAAATTGCTGGTATTTATGTATTGGACCGGAACCTGTGATATGCTTTTAGGAACTCCAATCCTACAACTTCTTGGTTGCCCAGAGTATCAGTGGGTGGGACAATGCCAGTACCCCATTCAACCTTTTGTCTATCACTTCTCCTTGGAATGCTTGCAATTGCTTGTCGGTGTCCAGGGCCAGAGGAGTCTCCATCCTTTTCTCGCCTACTAATTCTATCACCAAGTAAAAATCCCGAGCTTCTGCATGCACACACTATTCCTGCAAAGACACTGTTTTAAATGACCCAAGCTGGCCTTTTTTAACTACGGTGGCTAGCAATCCTAATGATTAATTTTCTATGATCCTAGCGGTTGGAGCATGTAAACTTGTGGGCGCTCTGCTGGAGGTACCCAGTGTGATTAATGCAAAGTATTTTGAGATCCACTCAATCTTTCCTTTGCCTTGGAACTTGTTTGATTTATTTGCATCTTGCACTCTACTGTTGAGCCCTGTCACATCCGATTAGACCCCAAGTTTGTCTTTTCTTGTTAAAATAGTAAGTTTATTTTTTACCTTTTTATTTAATTATTTATTAAAAATTAATTATTTTTAATAATATTTAGATTTTGATATATTTTGACTTTACATTTAGTTTATTATATTTTAATTTTTAATTTAGATTTAAGTTTTAAATTTTTTAAGTTTTAATAATTACAAATAATTATTAAAATAAATTTAATTTACAATTATTTGTCTTATTAAAATTTTAATTATTGTAGAATAATTATATTTTAAATTATATAATAAAATAAATCTAAAATCTAAATTAAAAATTAGGGAGAGTCACAAAACAAATTTTAACTAGATATAGTCACATAGAAAGAGTGAGAGAGATAAAGAGAAGTAAGAGAGTTAGAGAGAAATAAAGAGGGAGAGGGGGAGATAAATAGGGATATCAAAAGAGAGTAAATTTTATAAAAAGACACTTCGATTTTACTTGTAAATATTTTATTTCAATTATGATTTTAATATTTTAAATGGGAAGGTATATTTGAAAGGCTTTGTAAAAGCCATATTGTAATATATTCCCAAATAAACTGTATGATATAATTATTATTTTGAGTGTTTTTATGTGCAGATATAAGTTCTCTTGACTTTTCCAATATGTTTTGTAAGCTCTATTAGCCATGATTTCATGATTAATTTTCCACTTTCGACACTACTTCTTACTAACTTTGCCATCCAAATTTGGCTCTTAGACTAAATATTTCATAAAGGTGCATTTTAATTTTCTTACTATCACCTTTGGCTGAATTTTTAAATTGGTTCAACCATGCAAAGAGTGTGGTTACTTTTAATTATTTCCACTTAAATGTTGGTTACAATTTTCTAATTTTCTTTCCATTTAGCTAGTCACAATTTCATACTAGCATTAAACCTTGAAAATGGCAGTTTACTTCTACTTAAAACTTGTGGTAATTTCATTAATCTCTTGCTACCTCTGGTGTTGAATTGGACTAGTTATGTCATCTAGCATTTGTTCCTCAATTTTTTTTTAACTTTTTTCAAAAAAAAGTTATGATGGTTATACTTGTATTACCATGAATGGACATAAATTTGAGAATTTTGGGTGTTTTCATTCAATTTTTCATGTTTTCCACTTAGCTCCTACTTTATGTGTGTTTTTTATGGAAGCCTTTGGATATCTTTTGGCTAATAGTATTTCATGGAATTTTATTAAAGGTGCTACTTTTCCTAACTCTATAGCCCAACTATTCAATGGTCATTTTTCTAATGACTCCTTTCTCACTCTCTTGGAGGACAAATGTGACATTATTTAGGATATTCAATGCCTAGATATTTTTTGGAAAGCTTTAAGGTCAAATATATAGTGGCATAAAACTCAATATTATAGGAAATCCTTCTTAGCCAAGCCCAATTGGTTCAATTCCTATGGATAGAAGGGGGTTGATCATAAGGAAGTGTTGAGATTCTAAAGCATCTCTTTTACCTTTTAGGTTTCTCCTTCCTCTTTAAGGAAACATATCATTTCTAGAGCTGAGAAAAAATATCATATTAAATTATGAAGCCCCTTTCTTTGGCAAGGATATTCCATGTGTGTTCAAAAATTCTTCTTGCACACATTTCTATTACTCATGTTGCTAAGAACCTTGCAAATCCTCATATTCGAAGATTGAAAAAATCCAAAGGTATATTTTATGACCTCCCTTTAACCAAAGAAAATGGTTTCACAAATTATCCTAGGAGTTTTATTATTTCCCTCACGACTATAATAGGCTTGGCTTGCTTTATATTCACTACTCCAAATGGTGCCATAATTTTAAATTTAATTAACATACTCTAAAACCTAACGAAACTAGGTTGTAGCTCATCAAATTGGAGAAGTGAAAGGTCAATACCAACATTGAGGAAGAGTTTGGAGGAGTGAAAACAAGGTCATTACTAGCACCGAGGAAGATTTTGGAGTTAAAACAAGGTCAATACCAGCACCGAGCAAGAGTTTGGAGGAGTGAAAACAAGGTCAATACCAACGTTGAGGAAGAGTATGGAGGAGTGAAAACAAGGTCAATACCAGCGCTGAGGATGAGGTTGAGGGAACTCAAGGAAAATCAATGACCAAGGGACAATGAGTACTATAAGTTTGGCATCCCCATTCTCTTTAACTTGCAATTTTCATGCCTAGTTTCCAAAGATCTTCTCGTACATTAGCACCCCCATTCTCGTAAAATGGTATAAGATAAGACAAAAAATAAAACAAATTAGTCTTTCACATTTTTATAGTGATTAGTAGAGGCACATAGAGGCACATAGACCAGTTCTTCATAATAGAAGAATTTAATCATACTTTTCCAATGATGGCATTATGAGAAAACCTTTGGTTAAATGAATAATTCCTATCTAAGTTCTTTAAATTATGTCCAACCATATAAGAGAAGACCACTGCTATGTGTACTTGGATACCATGGAGAACTTGGCTCTTTGGGCTCTTTCATCAATCAAGGTATTGTTAAATTTTAACACCTAAAAGTGAGAATGAAGAATCTTTCCTAGGATGGTGGCCAATTATGCTTCTCAACACCTAGATTACAAAATCCTTGTCAATATCATTTCCATCACAATTAAACCTATTGCTTGAGATATAGTCATAGAGGTAAAAAAATTGGCTTTCTTGATAGTAGATACATTCTAGACAATTCAATCCTTGCATCGGAGATTGTTGAATGGGCCCAACAAACTACTCATGATGCCCTTACTATTAAGTTAAAATTTTGACAAGGCATATGATTGCATCAAATGTCCTTTCATTTATAAAAGGCTCAAATGGATTTATTTTTAACCCTAAATTATTATCACACATTCAAAATTACAAAATACCAGTTGAATGAAGAACCTTCATTTTAAGGTGATGTCATCATGACCTTTAAATGAAGAACCTTCATTCAAAAATGATGCCATGTCAAGACTTTCAAATTAAGGTATTTTTTATTTTAAATATTTCATGCCGAAAAAGCTTTATAAAAGGAACCTTGGCATGAAGGACCTTCAAATGAAGACCTTAATTCAAAGGTCCTTCATTAGAAGATCCTTCATATGAAGGTTCCTTTAATGCCATCCCATTATAGCTCTTAGAGTTGTTAGAGATATTTTTGTTTCGAAGTAGAGATTGGACCATCAAATAGTGTCACCATGACTCTACCAAGATATCCATCAAATTGATAAACCCTGACCTAACAACCACAAATTCACAAGAAAATTGCCCCTGTCAGCCCTAGGGCATCAATTCAATGCCAAGTTTCTTTCTTTAACAGAGCCCTAAATACAATGAACCTCTACCATACCATGATTCACACCAATCCACCAAGTTACAGTTCCAAGACAGTGGGTGGATTGGTGGATGTCATTTCTATTTAGCCCTCAAACCCTTACATAGGCAAAACAAGGCAGTCTCCCACAAAACATTGATTGAGCACTTCAAAACAAATGAAAATGAAAGGGAACACATATATTTATCTACACCAATGATCTCAGAGCATTTCAAGCTTGTACGGATCTATTGATTTTTTTTACTATAACCAAGTTTATCTTCTAATCTACCTATGGAATTTCCAATTCCAATCAAGGGCAGCTCGAAGGACCTGGACCAACTAACGAGGGTTTTAATAAACCTCCTACTCTTTGGGCTCTGCAAAACCCGGGAGGGTGATCCCCGTAATACATTTATAACCTCTGCACAAAACTTATAAACAACATCAATAATAACAAATCATCTCATTTAATAGCTCAACATAACAGGATAATACTAAAATGAATTGGTTGTTCATCAATAATATCAACTATTTGGAGCATGAGATACCACAAAAAAATTACACAACTTAAGATAGTTATTGATTTGCAATTTTGTAGCAAGATCTAAGCAAAGACAAATGAATACAAAACCTCACAAACAAGTACAATTTAGACCAGTGCCATTTACCATTGGAGGAGTCAAATTCATAAGCACTTAAGGGTTCATGACAGATTCAGACACACAACATATAAAATCTCAGATAATATTGCCTTACAATATCATCAATTTGTATTCTAACCCAATACTACTTATTAGATCCTTACATAAACATATCCACCTATAACCTCACTCAAGCATTTTAATTAATTCCTTGAATTAAAGACAAAATGAGAATCATACACACCCCAACAGTGAGATGAACAAAATAATCCTTGATCATTTTATTCAAGATAATGATATGTTCATACAATGGAGAGACATGAGCTCGAAATGAGTAATTTCCATTCAAATGCTAGTACTGTCTTGAAACATTAAACATTCATGAATTTAAAACCTACTACATAAATGAGAAAAAACCTAAAACAACATTTTCACTATGACAACAAATTCTTTACAATTCGCTCGGCAACCTCACTTAGACTCGACCTAAAATTGTCTAACTTTCTAACTCATATTTATGGCCTTGAAATCCTTCTTATAGAGAATGAAGGAGAAAACAAGCATCGGGCCAAAAATACACATGTCACCGGTCATTTGGACCACCCTATGACATTTCAAAAATTTGTTACACAGCCGAGTCCCTGGAGAATCTTCCTGTTTATCCCATTTGCTTGGAAAATAGCTATTGCATTGGCCAAACCTCAAATACCTGCACCAAAATCACCATCAAGACAACCAAAATTTATTATAACCAAAACCGCTGAGC
Source organism: Sequoiadendron giganteum (assembly GCA_007115665.2). Taxonomy (NCBI): domain Eukaryota; kingdom Viridiplantae; phylum Streptophyta; class Pinopsida; order Cupressales; family Cupressaceae; genus Sequoiadendron; species Sequoiadendron giganteum. The sequence continues at coordinate 428,575,741 of CM021108.1, read as the reverse complement.
TGTGAAATGTCGGTAGTAGACTCTGTCCTATTCTTCTTCAGTTAAATATTTGTCTACCCATCTCTGATATTCCTCATATGTTGCCCAATCAAAATTTACCACTTCATTCACCTTAGCACTATAAGGTGTGTACTTGACTGCTACCTGATTCGCCTCTCTTTTAAAAGACTCCAAAAATGTGTTGGCATTAATTATTTTATCCATACAACTCGTCAACATATCATAATCCGAGTCATCACAAATTAATTTGATTTGTGCATTGATGACTTCATCCACCCTATCCTTCCATTGCTGCAGTGATCTAATATTTCCATGGGCATCTACTAAATTTGGTAAAGATGTGTCACTCTAGTCATCAAAATTCTTTACCAATTCCTTAATCTTCCTACTCAAATCATCAAGTAAGGCTTGAAAACCTTGCAGTGATTTTACAAAAACTTGAGTAGGCCTTAATGATTGGGGCCTGTTGTCTGCATCGAATCTAGAGGCCTTATACATAACATCTAAGTCATTGGCCCTAGGGATCCACTTCTCAACTAAAGGAAAAACTAATTCATGATCCCTAGTAATGTTTCTTATTGAATCTAAGAATAAACAATATAAAGAATAAAATGATGGTAATCTACCATCAACTCCCTCATTCAAATGCCTCAAAGTTGTGTCTACAAATCCATTTTGCTTGAAAACTTCTCCCTTCTCACTTGCTTTTAAAGCTTCATGTAGCTCTGTAAACTTATTAAGCATCTACTTTTTGGTGGGATCTACAGAGTACTCAACCTCCTCTTCAACTGGCTCTAATGAAGGACTAGGAGCAGGAGTCTAGATGGGGGACCTAGGAGTAGAAAAAAATGGAGAAATTGGAGGTATTGATCTTGATGTAGAAGGTAAGGCCAGGGTACTAGGAGCATTAGAAGACTCCCCCACATGTCTGTACTTCAACTTGTCTACCTTAGTTTGCAGCTCAACAAATTCCTTTGTTGCATTCTACTAAACTCTCCAATAATGGTGTTATACTTCTCCATTAAACTTTTCTTCTCAACTTCTTCTCTTTTAGCTGTCTTTTGGGCCAATTTGACCACATTTACAGTCAATTTTTTAGCTTTTGTAGTTTAAGTTTCAAAAGCTCTTTTGATTATTAAACCTCCCCTTAGGTTTGGGCTAATATCAGTAACATATGGCTTTCTACCCTAGGGTGACAATGCCCAAATAGCCAAGGTCTCATATTCCTCACTAAAGGAAGAATCTTGGAGTATTGCCTTGACATCCTCCTCAGTGTTCTGCATTGGATGTTTGGACTTCAGAATAACATTGAATGCTACCACATCTTCTATGTCCCAGTCTGGTAAAATCAAAACACCAGCTTGGGTCACCAACTTCCTTCCCCCCTCAGGAGTGATGCTTTTGAACTCATTCATGAGTTCAACCTTCACCTCATCATCATTCTCGTGATCAGACCTATCAGGCCTTGATTCTCTTCTCTCCTTGCACTTGGCTTGGTACTCTTCTAAGTTCATCCTCCACACTCGTTGCAAGAAAACTGGAGTCTTCACAAATGCATCATCATCCAAGAATGCCTTGCATGCTTCCATTCTGGCATCTTGTACACATTGGCCTTTCATGTCCATATCAGATAGTACTAATTGAGTTGATCTAGGAGGGGATAGAATACCAACCTGCATGTCTTGATCACTAACAATTATTTCATCCATCAGAGCTTCTTGTGTTTCCTCAACTCTTTGCCTCTTCAGGCTTGTCTCTGATGTTGGTAATGCAGGATGAGCTTCTGGTGGAGAATCTAAATCAATTATCTTTATTCCTCCAGGTGCTCTAATCTTCAGCCCTGGGTGAGACAAGGTCTTCATAATCTGTTTTCCCTTCTTATCCCCTTCCTCCTCACTGCTAATGTCATTCCTCTTTCTCTTGTAAAGAGGCCAGCTCATTGTAGGTTAATAAGTTGGCCTTGTTTTTGCAGGCCTCACCTTTGATCTCTGTATGCCAAAATACAATTCCAAATTGACCCTCTTGGTCATCAAAGTGCCCATGATCTCTTTGAATTTATCCATCAAGAAATAAATTTTCTTGTGGAATGGAGTGAATTCCATTAATGGATCATACTTGGGATCCATTTTGTGCATTGCAGCCAGTAATTTTTCATATGCAATCCACTTCTCCTATTCAATTCTTATCTATTCAAATCAAATTCATTTATGATTAAGTCCTCAAGAAAATTGAACTCATGGGTAAAATTGCCACCCTTAATCCATTGCTTAAACAAGGAAAAGAAACCCTCTGGATCATGCTACCACCTGGAACCACTCCTCAAATGAAAGTCATCAAAATATCTCCCGAAATGGACCCATCCTCCCTTAGAGAAAAAAAATCTAATACAATAGTGTAATCAGGGAAGAGAGTCCCTTTTCCCTTCCCTGTTAGGTTATCCTCATGGATACAACCTATTTGCCACATGAATTCAGAAAACCCCATTCTGGATGGCACATTGAAAGGGACGATATGTGGGGCTCCCTTGAAGCCATACACTCTTAGAACAGTGCTGATTGGGTACAAAATGATGTCACCCCAGTTGTGACAAACCTTTAAATCAGGCTTCCTCCCCTTAGGTCTGAGAAAATCATGAAGATCCTCGGGAATCCTAGGCACATTAATAATTAACCGAGCCCTAAGTCTAGAAGCAAAGCAATTGTCAAATTGCACATAACTAGTGCTTCCTTTGTTGTATGACAGGTCTGCAGTCCATACCTACACTAGTAACCTTTCTCCATTTATTTCCTTTCTTAACTCCATCTTCTTTGAGAAAAATTCGGCATTCTTATACAAAAACATGTACATTAGCAATGAGTACCAGAAGAAAGGATTACTAGTATCTCCTACTTGCAATTTCAGTAATCCATCATGTATCTTTTCTGCCCGAAAATATGCAAAGTCATATATCATGAAGAAATTGGGGTGCTGTATCTGGGCCCCCATGAACATGTATGCAATTGGCATAACAGTATTCAAGCTAAAACCCAGAATCTGGCATAATGAATAGAAAGTGGCCAAAAAGTGATTGGCAAAGCAGCTTAACATGAAAGGCTCCTAGTCACTTGGGCTAATGTAAACCGTTGAACTGCCTGCCCTAGCCAGATGTGGAGGAATCAACTTCAATCTGAATAGCGGATTTGATCTTGCATATTCTTGCTTCATCTCCTCAAGATCAATTTGAACCAAAAATAGACTAGGTTCACTCTAGTCGAATACTTGTTGAATTTCCTCTTTTCTTACACTTAACAAAACCTCTCCATCATTATCCCTAATCACTCTTGTGACAAGGTCATATCGTGTTGCCACTGCCCTAAGCAGGCCCACATCAGGGAACACGTTTGGGACTACTAATTTCCCCATATCATATCTCGAGGCATTAGAGAAAGGGTGAGGTAAATTTTGCTGCCCATACCAAAGCTTGAACATTTCTAAACTTGCCATAGGAACCCTAGCATCTGTGATGTTATAATTTTTGCATACTAGCCCCTCACCTAGGGTTCTTCCATTCATCAGAACTAAACCCCTCCACTTATCATTTGTTGACAACAGTAATTGGTCCGAGAAATCATCATACAAATTTCTCTTTAAATAATCCATGTGGCCAGAATGGTACTTTGGTGGCACCATCTCAAATAAACTAGGGCTTCCTCTAAAACTCAAACTTTGAAAAAACTAGGGCTACTCAGAAAATGAAATCATAGTAAAACCTTGCAATATCCCATAATTTTGATCAACCCAGTAACCCTATGACAATAATAAAAAATCCCTATAACCAGAACACCACAATTCTTCACAAAACCACACTCAAATTAACTAAAGCAACACATAAAACAACTCACGGGATTATGTTCTGCAAAAGACCAAATTTTCGGTGTGATTGCTCAAAAATTCGTCTCTAGCTCTGAAACTACTTCGCGACGGTTCTTGAATACTTTATGGTGAAAAAAGATAAAGGAAAAAAGCTTTCTGTCATTTTAATTGAGCTAGTAAACATCTCTTCTGCCATTAAATATCACTTACATGCTGTGCCAACGGCTTCAATCGTATTTGATGCAAATTTAAATTCTAACCATAGATCTTTTACTTTCATTACAGCATAAAACGACTACCTTCAAAAAGGGCTGATGCAATCTCCATCTCAACATCGAGGGCCCACCATAGTATGCAGCACCAAAGGATACACATGGCACATGCTCGTGATATTGCAATCCATAAACATCTTGCATCTTTCGATCATGCGATGGTGGGCAATCGTTGATCTCCACCATCTGCAATCACGTTCATTCATATCAGTCACTAGCGTTGAACTTAATTGTCGAGCAAATTTTTCACCAAGATTATAACATATCTGTCAATTTTGAGCACGTGCATTCTCTAGCCAATTTAGTAACCTGCCACATAATATATTTAAACCTCAACACAAATACTAAATACAAAAGCACCTAATCACAAGCAATTTCAAGATAAAAAGTATAGTTTCGTATGAGATTGTTTTAGCTGAGGTAGGAGATTTTCCAATGGAAATGGCAGCATTAATTCATTTATTAGGCTATTTGAAGAGAATTGAGAATATGGAGGAGCATCGATGGCCCAAAATTGTGGTGGAAGAAAACTTAACTAGAAGGAAGAACACGTGGATGAAGCAAAATGTCAAGTGGATGGGAAAATGGGGGATAAGCATGCAAGAGTGTCCAAACACAAATGTAGAAATTAATAGGTATGTAAAAGAGAAGGTCAAGCATATCATGTGGTCAAAACAAATTGGTCGAAAAAGAGAGCACTATGTTTTGCATTTTAACCCCACTTGTGATCACAGGCAAAAATATTATGTGGGTGTAGATATAAAGTGGAAGGCTAAAATGTTGATAGCCCAGTTAAGAACTAGTTCCCACCGTTTGAGGTGTGAAATGGGAAGACGGAGAATACCCAAGGAGGCATGGGTAGATAGAATTTTTTGTTTTTGCTCTTCAACCGAGTGGCACTACGTCATGCAATGTAAGTCTTACGAGGACATTAGGTGCAATTACTCAGATCTGTTTATAGTCAAATCATTAGAGGCCTTGTTTGAAGAGGAGAAGATTGCTGAAACAACAAGTTACTTGATCAAAATACACAGTAGAAGAAAGACAATTAGCAAAGATTTAGAGGGCTACAATGAGTAGTTGGTGGGGTCGGTGGCCACTCTATTTGTTGCAAGAAGCGATTTTTGTTCTATTTCTTAGGTCGCATAGAGTGGTTGGTCTCGTGGACGTAATTAAAATAATTCATTCATTCATTCCTTCTGCACTGCCAGCTGAGACACGTGGCATTCGCCCGTGATATCGCGATCAGTTGTAACCTTGTGGTGGGGGCATCGTGGGATTGCAGGGAACGGTTGAGATCAACCAGTGGTTGATCGATGGTCAATTAAAATTACTCGCTGCAAAATAAAAAATTTACTAATAAGAACAAGGGGACACCGTCTAGGCCGATGACAAACAATGGCTTAATGTTGTTTTTAAAACATTGGGCATGGGCCAACCTAAAATTAGGAAGTAATAAAGTTAGGCAAAATATTTAACTCAATGTATAAAAAGGGGCCTGGCCTAGATGAAACAATGAGACATAAGTCATTTTAATACCCACTCCAAAAATTTAACAGTCGAATATATCTCACCCAAGGTTTTACATGGAACATTAGGATTTTTATGAAAGCCAAGGTAAAACCCAACCTTAGGTTCCTCCCAAACAATGTAACAAGCCAAGACAAGGGAAAAATATAAATGGAATTCAAAGAACAAGATTTGTAACTCCATCAAATCCACCATGATGCACACCAATCCACCGAGTTATAGTTTCAAGATAGTGGGTGGATTGGTGGATGTCATTTCTATTTAGCCCTCAAACCCTTACATAGGCAAAACAGGGCAGTCTCTGTATTTGATTGTTTTCTCCCACAACACAGTGATTGAGCACTTCAAAAAAAAATTGCAAATGAAAGGGAACACATATATTTAAATACACCAATGATCTCAAAGAATCTCAAGCTTTTATGGATCCATACAACACAAAAGAACTTCAGAAAAATAGTAAAAACACAAAAAATTGCTTCAAGAACGTGGTATTTGATATGAAATTTTGGTATCAAATCCTCCAAAAATTTCAATGGGATGGGAATACAATATGATAGAAGTGGGATGATAAATGCATTGTTTGAAGGATTAAACCAATATGCAAATATGAAAGAAAGTACTAACCCCTTAAACTGAAAAAGTTTCTTTTAACTATAAGTTTGTTGGATAGCCAATTCTTTTAAGTTATCAAATCCTACCATCATACATAATCAAAATGTTGTTGTTTCAAATGAATATGAGCACTAAATTTCACTATTTGAAGATGTTAAGACCTTTTCATAGAGAATTAGAACATTTATGCGGCCACTCATCCTACCTTAAAACATACCAAAAGTCTCCTAGCAATTAGACATAGGAAGATTTAAGATGACTTAAACAATTTTTATTGCCAAAGCATAAACTTATATTGAATTTACCAGGCCTAGTACACACTCCCTCCCCATTAACCACTTAGACATATGGAAATTAAATGTAAATTTGCTGCTATTTTTAGTCATGTAGGTGTCTAATAAACCACTTGGTGGTATTTCCCTTCAAGTTTATTTACTTGAATGAAGAGAAAAAGTCCTTTGATTACAATTAGAGAATAAATTTGAGGCCTTGGTTGGGTAACTAGTGGAACATAGTCACATTTAACACTTGTTACAAAGTTTGGGAGTTAAAACATTAAGTAGATTTGATTTGTGATGGACACATTTGGACGGTAGTAACAATAACTTGCAATCTATCAAGACTTGATTACCTTATAACCTGTCAAATTCTAGCGATGAAATGATAGATTAATCATAATGTCACCTTAGGATCACATCACAATGAAAGAACTTCAACTGACATCCTTATGAGTGTAGGTACCACCAAATAGGTATTTGTCAGATCTGTCTTCCTCGAGCGAGGGAAATTCAGGAAGAGAAGAGGAAAGCGAGACATGTAGTAGGTCTAAAAGAGGGAGATCAACTAGAGGTCAAAATATTAGAAGAAAATTTCGTAAACGCATGGAATTTATTCTTGCAGAAGGGGGGTCATGTTCTTATGATGATGAGAGAATAGGCGACATCGAGGTGCCCTTGAGGTAGAAACATCTATGGAAACAATGGGTACCCAAAGAACTTCCTCCAATAAACACTGATGTTTGTGTCAATTTTGCATTGATGGCATAAAGGTTTGTTATGAAAAAGTTACTGAATTGATGGAGTATGTTGGACCCTATTATAGTTACAAATATTGGATATAGTTGGTTCGATATACACGAAGTATGCATAGGTATGCACTATCAGGAAATTATATATAGCTAAAAGATAAGGATCAAAATAAAGGAGTGGCTAGGTACATTGATGGAAGGCCAAAAGCATCAGGGAATATTGCAGGGTTTATAAATAGTACATGACCTGGGTCAACAAATAAGCAACCCAATTGCATATTCGTGGCACAAGAGGGAAACTGTGTATTCGTATGTGCGATAAAATCAATAACTGCAGGGGAAGAGTTGCTAATCGATTACAATTTGAATCGCTTAGATACAAACACAATTACTATGGGGGTGGTATGTACTATATACCATTTTACCCAACCTCCAATAAATGACTCCAATATACCACTTTATTATTTATTTATTTTCGTACATCTATTGGTTTCATTTCGGTAATATTTTTTATATTTAATTTTTTTCACAACGGGACATTGATCATACGAGGAATACTCTGGCCTAGAGCACAGGTCGCGATCCATCTTCAGGCGCTTCTACCTGATAGGTTTACCTCATTGTAATTGTACAAATTAGATACGAGCAAAATGTTTTATTATTATGTTTTTTTCATGAGTTTATCGGGTTAATTTCAATAATGTTTTTAATATTCTTGTTGCAGCTGGTTGATCGGGGAAAGGCACCAATAGTATAGGAGACTATCCATATGGAGGTGCAGTCACTATTATGTGATGATGACATCGCATTTTCCGCAAACCCTATGGATATGATGAGGAAAGCCCAAAAAAAATGCAATGAAGAAATCCTTCAGTTGGTATTCATGGTGCCTCAAATAGATGAGATAAGAGAAAGGGTTAAAATATTGTCTGAGAGAGCATAGAAATTGTAAGTTGTCATGAGATCTTTAATTATAATATAAGTTTATTCATGGTTTTATATTTTATACTCTTTTATGTTATGAACTAAAATATGTGTTGTTTTAACATAATTATTTGTGTCCTCATCATGTTGTTGGCCATGATCAGGGTACTGCAAGTGTTTCTCGGGAAGTAGGGGTCAGTACGAGTGTCAATCTTGATCTTCCTGCACATACATCACATTGTCCAACCCCATCATATGTGCCTATATTGTCGACTGAAAGGTTGGCAACACATACTATGCAAGCATTCGGTAGTGCACCCTCTGGTAGCAAACACATGCTACTACATGTGTCAGTACATGTACTTGGGGATGCAGAGGCCACTAGTACTAGTGATGTTTTAGCAACATTTCCTGGATCTTCCCATATTACTAGTACGGGAAAATTTCTGGTCACATTTGTGGTGACCGAGAATTTCGTTCCCATAAAGATAGAGAAGGTCCTAGGTACTTTAAAATGTTTTAATTATTATTATGTATAATCCAATTGAAATTTACTTATTGATCACTCTTTAGAGACTAATGATCCCATGATCATTTTGCAGGAAATGATGTTTTTTATGAACATCTAAGTGATGTTACATTGGAGCTCTTCGAGCCCACCATACATACACGGTGGAATGCCCAAAATAAAGATTTAAAAGATGAGCTCATTAACCGTTTAGTTGTGTTGTTCGGTGATAAAACATTCAACCGTTTGAACCAAGGTCCTTAAGAAAGTTGGTACCTATCTAAAGTATGTGAGGGACCAATATAGGTCACACTTAGAGAAGAACATAAAGTACGAGCATCCCCCCATGGTTCCGGAGAGGGAGTGGAAGGACTTGGTGTCATATGGAAAGGAGAAGGCTGAAAAGAAAAAAGGAAAGACACCACCAGGCCAAGGAAGGTATGTGATACTATCAACAATGTAATTATATACCGATTACTCTTTCTTTTTACATAATCTAACATATTTCAAATTTTTCATAGGCTATCCGACACATCGAAGGTAATAAAGGCAAGACTAGAAAAACACGAGCAACACAAAATTGGCTCTGGTGGTTATATGAAATTAGTCGCACGAGTTGTAAGTATCAATAAATGAAATATTGCATCCAAATAATAAACTGCAAACAATTTTGGTTTTATCACACCATAGAAGCAAAATTCATGATCTTATGCAAAAATGCAAGGCTCTTATTTCAACAGAGCACCCATAGAAGAGGACCCGAAGATTGCCTTCGAGCAAGGCTATGGAGCCCAGGGTGAACAACTAAGAGTCTTGAATAGGAAAACACAATCTTCCACTACATCTAACATGCAGGTAAATAAACTCAATAAAGTTTATTTAAAATTGAATAGTTGTGCAATTTATTCAATATTAATTTCCACCATAATAATGTGCCTATTTTTTTAAAATAGATAAGCAATGATAATTCTACACATGACATTGGAATGTAGCCTAGTGAGGGTGGAGCACAACCTACAGATGAAGGCCATGGTGTACATCCCAGAATTGGATGTATTCATTTGCTATAAAAAACACAATATGGATTAATACAATTAAACATCTTTAATTGCATTTGGTGTATTAATCAATGTAACCTTTTGTGTTTCAACTTTAGAGCATGTAGAGCATGATCAACATGTTGAGCATGATTAGGCTAGACAAGATCAGGAACATGATGTGGCAAAGAGGACCACTCTAATGTTATTTTAAACATATTTAATTGCAATTGGTGTATTAATTAATGTAACCTTTCGTGTTTCAACTCCAGATCAAGATTTAGAGGGTGTTCAACATGTTGAGCATGAGGCTATAAGACAATATCAAGAACATGATGTGGCCCCATCAGGTAAAGAGCACCACTCTAATGTTCTTTTAATTAATGAAATACTTGTAACAATAATAATAAGACATATCAATTTAACATTTCTTTTCTATTGCAACAACATCCACGTTGTGAGTACAGGACTAGGCATACATTAAAATCATGAGTAGAGCTCAGAACAACTGAAGGGGGGATAGATGATTTTGAAAATGATACTCCACCTCAACTTTTTTTAGCTACAAAAAAGAAACAAAAAAGGAAGTAATTGTAATCATATTATGACAACCATTTTTTTGATAATATGTAAAAACTGAAAAAAATGAATGTTATGTGTTAATGAATGAATATGAATATGTTAATGAATAAATGTTATATGTTAATTAATGAATGTTGTATGTTATTAATGGATGAATGAATGAATGTTATATTTTATTAATGGATGAATGAATGAATGTGAATATGTTAATGAATGAATGTTATATGTTATTAATGTAGGATGAATGAATGAATGTCAAATGTTATTAATGGATGTATGAATGATTAATGTTATATGATCGACTATGGGGAATTGAGAGTGATGTGAATTGGGGGGGGGGGGAGGGCATGGGCAAATGAGCTTCCACCTTCATGTGGTTGGCCCTGTTAAGTAGAGAATATTAAACTATTCTCAAAACAAAGAGAAGCTCTATAAGGTAATGTACTTTTCAATATAAGAAATGCATCGTTTGAAGCATTAAACCAATATGCAAAGATGAAAGAAAGTGCTAAATTTTCACTATGAACATTGTGCTGTGTGTGGATCTGGTTTCAAAGCTCTGTTTTTATTTTATTTTAGTGGTTTCTAAAATTTGACTTTTGTGCATAATAGGTTAGTGGAAAATTTGACAGCTCTGAAGGGTTTAGAGGCTCAATTGAGATAGATACATGGATATTTGGATCTTGTTATTGATGGGAGGCTTCCACTTAACCATGGAATTTTGTACCATCTATAGGTATGTGAAAAATTCTCTACTTACATTCATTCAACTTAATGTAATATAATATCTGACAAAAATATCCTTTTCATTATACTTAGATGGATTTTCATGCCCTGTTCCAAAGAACATGTTTTATAACAAGCAAAAAGGATGCTGGGAAGGGTTAAGGAATTTTTCTTTACACCTACCAATTGCATAGTTTACTTCATTCATCTAGCATATTGCCAATGTGTTTCACAATTGTTGGAATCATATCCTATAATTACAGAACTAGTAAAATTAAAATATGTAAGTTTCAAATATGGCATTACATATCTTTCTATGAATTTTTGTAAGAAAATATCAAAATGGAGAAGTATTAACAAAATAATCTGCATAATTTCTAAGAGATCAAGAATTTTTTTTGTAGAGTTATCTTAAATATATTTAAGACAAAAGTAACTTATAGAGATTCAAGCAAAATATTGGTAGTCTAAAATCACCACTCAACACATCTTAGTAGTATCTCAATTCAAGAGAACTAGGTCCACTATCCATTAGCCAGTAAAACAAATAAAATCAATTCATAAGATTATTCTATTCTAATAGGGTTGACTAGTTGCTTGTCTCTTTTTGATTGTCTGGAAGTCGTCAATATACACTTGGTTTTCTCGCCTTCTCTTGCCTTGTGGCCAAAGAGTTTCTGTAGAATGCATCAAAGTAACCTTCAAGATTGGCAATGGAAATGAGTACAAGGTCAGTATACCTTAATGCTAATTGGGTATGATTTTATTTGTTCAAGACAATTTATATTCATTTTCTGGTCACAAGTTACTTTTATTTACATTTATGTTTTGCTAATATCCATTTTCATTTACATTCTTGAATTCTTCTATACATATTGTGTTTACAATAATGTTTTCCTTAGATCAATTCAAAAGATTATTTTGTTCTAATAGGGTTGACTGGTTGTTTGTTTCTTTTTGATTGTCAAGAAGTCGTCAATATACACTTGGTTTTCTTGCCTTCTCTTGCCTCGTGGCTACAGAGTTTCTGAAGAAGGCATCAAAGTAACCTTCAATATTGGCAATGGAAATGAGTACAAGGTTAGTATAACTTAATGCTAATTGGGTATGATTTTATCTGTTCAAGACCAATTTAGATTCATTTTCTACTCACACTACTTTTATTTACATTTATGTTTTGCTAATATCCATTTTCCTTTACATTCTTGAATTCTTCTATACATATTGTGTTTACAATAATTTTTTCCTTAGATCAATTCATAAGATTATTCTGTTCTAATAGGGTTGACTGGTTGCTTGTTCTCACCAAATTGCTCATTTTCCACAAAATTAGATTCTAGTGTGTAGTTTAATATTCACTAGTTTGATTTTTTTTTTTATAACAAAATTAGAATCCAGTTCGTAGGTTGTGCTTGTTGTCCATGACAATCCCCTTGATCTCATGACTCATCATAGGTTTTATATTTTTCTCCAATTGTTGATCAACATCAAATGTGGCCATCATAATATCATCCATAGCCTCGATATTCTACAATTATTCATTGCTCATTTCTCATACATAGTAACCAAATCATGCAAACCTAGAGCTTGGACTGCAGATGTATGCAAAAAATGATAAATCCCTACCTCTATAAGCCTAATTAAACACAACAACTGACATGTTGTTTGATATTTTAAAAAGTCATATGACTATCCTTTTTCTACCTTGTAAACACTTACTCAATGCATACAATAATTTATTGAAATACAAAGTTGAATGGCCTCTTAACTCTTGACACTAATGTCATTTCATTTGTCAAAATAGGGTTAATCATATTGTAATCTAAATTTTCATAATGAAGTCTTCCAATATGTCCTTTATATTTGAGCATTGATGACAATCCATCTTGTCTTTTACTACCCCTTTTAAATGCTCATGGTCTTGGCACATCAACTTTCTCTCTTTGATTGACTTGTCCTTATGTCATGCCATTATCCCTATGGATGCACTTTGGAGCCTCCTACTACTTTTATCTTCATCAAAAAGAGATCATGTATCGCTAGGATATTCTGTAGTTTCCCCGATGTGGTGAGTCTCCCCGATGATTATTCTTTCCATCTCAAGTATATCGCCAAGATTCTTGCCGATGTAATGTTATCAGCATCACATAGTGGGTTGGGTAGACATTCATAACTTACTCTAATGGTATAGGTCTTTCCGATATGCTTCCCTCATGCTTCATCAATGAGACAAGATGAGTATCTCGCTGATGAAACTTCATCGCTGAGACCACAGGCCAATCCTCCCGATATATCTTCTCAAGAAATTTTGATCATTGTAACATTCTTGATCTTTCACCGATATGCCTACATTTGAACAAATAGTTTTTTTTTTTTTAAATTTGCATTGTTTCATCGGACTTTCGACGAACCTCCAAAAGTGCCCGATGAATTTGCAATACATTTGATGAACTTTCGTCGTAATGACTTTCCTATTTCGTCACGAGTTCGACAAACTGCTGTCATTTTTTTAATCTGAAGTATGTTGCCAAGACTCCTTTCAATGTAATCTTATTGGTGTGGCATAGCGAGTCGGGTAGACATTCAAAACTTACTCCGATGGTATATGTCTCGCTGATGTGCTTCCCTTGTGCTCCATCGATGAGACAAGATGAGTATTTCACTAATGAAACTTCATCATTGAGACCATAAGCCAGTCCTCCCGATATATCTTCCCAAGCAATTCTGATCGATTTAACATTCTTGATCTTTCACCAATATGCCTACATTTGAAATAATAGTTTCTTTTTTTAAATTGCATTGTTCCGTCGAATTTTTGATGAACCTTCAAAAGTGCCCGACGAATTTGCAATACATCCAACAAAATTTTGTTGTAATGACTTGCCTATTTCGTCATGAGTTCAACAAACTGCTATTGTTTTTTTGATTTGAAGTATGTTGCCAAGACTCCTACTAATGTAATCTTATCGGTGTGACATTCAAAACTTACTCCGATGGTATATATCTTGATCGCTGAGACCACAGGCTAGTCCTTTCAATATATCTTCTTAGGAAATTTTGATAGCAGTAACAGTCTTGATCTCTCATCGATATTTGCAATACATCGAACCTTTCATCATAATGGTGACGAACTTCTGTTTTTAATCTGATGCTTTGGCAAAGGTATGCCACTTGTGTTCTGGCTACTGTTTGTTACAGGATCGACAAAATGGCCATCACGATTCTGAAAAACATCTGTTGTTGATCCGACGCTTTTGCAAAGGTATGCCGCTTGGGTTCTGGCTACGTTTCATCGTACGATTGACGAAGTTTCCATGGTAGTTCCGATGAACGAGCGTCGTGAGTTCGATGTTTAAAATTTCATCTAAATATCGATGAAAATTGAGTGACGATAGTGATTTCTTCGATTCATCGGTATATCGACAAAAGATCGTCTGAATTCCAACAAACTGTCATCGGAAATTGGAGTGAAATGCTGTACTGAGAATATGCCTCTAAGAAATCATCCAGGGTATCATCTAACATATCAAAATCTTGCTTAGAGAAATAATTATCATAGACATTGAAACATTACAAAAAAGGATCTGACATGACTTCATTCATGTCAAGTTCACCAAAATATGGAGGCAATTCACTACTCCCAAGTACCAAGACAAATAAGGTCTAAAGGGAGAGAATTTCCCTTGGTCACCTCAATACTACGTTAAGATTAACCAAAATATTAAGATGAAAGAGATTTCCAAAATGTATTAAAAGTAGAGTTTTAGGACTGATTATAGACAAACAACTTCAAGGATCGAAAGAGAAGATTGTAGAGATTTCTGATATAGAAGGAGAAGCTCTCAACCAAAGGAAATTTACATGGGAGTGGGATGACAACACAAAATTATGTCATCTTAAGGATGCACTAGAATATTATACAACAAAGAACCATACAGGTTTCGTGTAGAAATCAAGGAATCTACTAACTATTCAAGACCCATGGTTTATTTAATTTGCTAACTTAACTAAAAGTAAGAATGTGTAGAAAATACAAGAAAAATACTTTACAACAAAAGAGAGATGTCAACTTAGAAGAGGTCTTATGCTCATGAAACCTCAACCAAGCTCCTCATGAACAACCCACTCACAAAAATGATGGGGAAAGTGTTGGAACGATTTTGTAGCTTGCCACAGTCAAACCCTCATTTTGGTGTTCCCACCTCCATGGACTAGATAGATAGAGAGAGTAATAGACACAAAATAAAGTAGACACAATGTTGATAAGAGTAAACCATGCCATAGAGGAGAACCCTTACAACAAGTTGTAGACACAATAGAAATGCTAGCAAATAGACAAGAAAGAAAGAGAGAAATACCAGCAGTCTATGGCTCCCTCTTGGTTTGATAAATGTGACACTTGACCCTTGCAAGAGAGATTTGGTTGTTGATACGACATTGATCCACTAGAGCTTCACCATAGAAACGTGATGTAGAAAATAAGAGTAAGAAGAGAGCAAGTTGGAGTGAAAGAGAGTGAGAGTCCCTACAAATGAGGATGAAAATGAGAGTTTTATTAAGTTGCATGGGTGGGAAGAGCTATTACACTTATAATTTTTCACAATGGCACATGTCACACACCAATATTTTGAGATTCCTCATGTGAAATCACAAAGCTTGGGGATGCTAGCATGCCGTGTAGACATCTACGTGCATGCAAGTGTCCAACTCATAATTTTACAAAACATGAGGTGGCAGACTACTGTCACTTCATCATTGGTCCTTATGGAGTTGAAATTGTGAAAATTTTACTCACAAGGTTCTTGTCATAAATGCGTCTAACCATTGAATAAATGTGGGGGGTAAGTGTACACATGTCAAATTACCACAGGGTGTAGTTTTACAATATTACACCACCATCCATCTCAAAACCAAGAATATCCAAATCTTGCATTAACCATGTTTTGGGAGAAAATATTTATCATAAGGACTTAAGGGCACTCTATCACGATGTGTGCATCTAGATAAGGTTAACTCTAGTATCGATAAATATGACAATAATATTTAGGGTTATATAGAGGTGCATGTATCTTGGAAAAGAAACTCCTCTAGGTAGGACATCATTGACACATCATGACAGAAACACCTACATCAACACCACCATGTGGTTAGACTAACCCAATCATTTAAAAATTATAAAATAAAATAAAAATTAAAAAAATAGTAAAGAGAAAAATTGTCCTCTAGTGAAAACCACTTCGATGGCACTTTGGACAAGCACCTTGATGAAAACCTAGAAAACAAATGTAATGCGTAGAATTGAGCATCTACATGTGCCATTCTAGGTGGAAGTAGCTTATCTCATCCATAATAAATACAACATCTTATCGATCTCATCCCTAATAAATCCATGATGCATCTAATCCATTT
Source organism: Sequoiadendron giganteum (assembly GCA_007115665.2). Lineage (NCBI taxonomy): Eukaryota > Viridiplantae > Streptophyta > Pinopsida > Cupressales > Cupressaceae > Sequoiadendron > Sequoiadendron giganteum. The sequence goes on along the minus strand of CM021108.1, from coordinate 428,559,262 downwards.
TCATCCATCCTTCAGAATCCATCTTGATCTTGAAAAAGATTAGGGTATACTTCAAAATTATTTTTGGCAAAATCTTGACATGGTCATTGCTATTGATCATATCCTATCACATGCAATACCATTTTCTACATCCAAAACTATCCAAGAAGTCATGCAATATTATCACCAACATCTAACATTATCCAAACAATCATGCTCAAATATGAACATGTTATCCTATCATGGGATAGTCCTTGACATCCTTTGTCTATCCATCCATTATGTTGATCCATTTATCCATTCATATAATTTCATACATTGCTAGAAATTGGGGGCAGGTACTTAGATATTGCTTCAGAATAAATCTTGATCCATGCCTTATAGCTCACAACGTGATCTAGATATCATTTGAAAATTTCTATAAACATTCATATAATTTTGATATCCCAAAAAACATCCAAATAACACATAATAACAAAAACAAACTCAAAAATGTCAAACAAACAAAAACAACCTGAAAAAAATTGAGAAACTTATAAACATTTGAAAATTATTATAAAAATAAAAGAAAGCATCTTCATTCATCTATCCACTCATCCATTCAAAATAAATCTTTCATCCATAATAAACCTATCGTTACCCTCACCTTTGACAAAGAAAATAAAGTCAAATACAACAATCATTGAAAAATCAACGTTCACACAAAATAGTAAGTCTTGATCATTGTCAAAATATGTCAACAAAGCTTTCATATCAATGACCTAAATCATTTTTAAAGTGAAAAATAACATCCAATGAATGTCTTAACCGATACATCTTTCCTACAATAGGCATAATTTCAGATATTACCTAAAACTTAAACACTCTCTGACAAGAGATATGATGGCATTGGTGTTTTTTGTCGGTTGGTCTTTTCTTTTGGTTTTATCTTTTTTCTCATTCCATCACTCACTCGAAACTACCTTGATATTCAATATCTTGGGTTTTTTAGAGGGGTATGTAATGGGGCATAGTTATTGCTTTTGTCTATTGTGTTTGTTGAATGTTCTTATAAAATGAACTTGGCGAATACTTGCTTTGTGTGTGTAGGGATAGTCTCGAGTAATACAATGAATTTTGCATATCAAGTTCTTTATACCTTTAGTGTATGGTCTACTTACTTTGACGACTTCATTTTGTTGCATGATCAAACAAGGTTTTTGTATGTTAGGTATGAACAAGGATACTTCGATTTATTTGTAAAGTCAAAGTCCATACAATAGATACATCACCATGGTTCCTCGTACCTTGGTGCATTGTGTCTACTTGCTATATCAAAATAAGGATTTCTCTACATTATTTAGAATAATATAAAAAGAAAAAGAAAAAACATTTATCCTATCTCATCACATATCCAATAAAATCTTGAAATCCATCTAATAATCATAGATTTATTGGTACTTGATCAACATAATCATCTCATTCTATTCTATCTACCTAATCATTCTTCTATCCTACTCATCATACTAATATTTCTATCCAAGTATCATGATATACAAAAAATATATGCATCACATCTTGTATCAATAAACCATCAATAGCATCTTAATGTCATCCATCATGCATAATCACCATATATCATATCAAAATACAAAAAAAAAGAGAAATCATGACCATATATCATCAACATCATCATCACATCATGAAAACATGAAAAAAATCATACAAAAGCATACAATACCAAGTCATAATCATTAGAATCCATACATCATTTACATCCATAATCAAGGCATACATCAAAGGAGTCAAAGATCAATGCATACATCATAAAATCATATTATAGCCACATCAAAAAGGGATCATCTCATATTGAATATATCATCAGAAATGAAAATGTCATGATACATCAAATATCTGGTACATTGAATGTGTGATACAATAATATACATCAAAAATACATATACATGAGGATATCCATAGCCGATGAATGTATAAACATTAACAAATTTCTACAAAAAAATAAATACAAAGACATGTACAAGCAAGCTACATCGAGCCCCCCCTCTCCTCTCTATTAGGAGGAGGTTGTGGTGGACCCATCTGTGGTGGCTACTAATTTTGTGGTTGTTGACCCTGGGCCTGTTGCTTTGAATGGCACTATGAAGGCTTGCCAACTAATCCTTCATTATATCTACTAAGAATTTTTGTGCTCCTCTACGAGAATCTAGGTTGTCTCCTCTGAGCGGGGACAACAATGTCATACAAAGTCATAATATGTGGCCTCAGTTTGAAGAGACCTGATCTCCTGAATATACTAGGCTAGAGGGATCATTTTTTCCTGTGCCTACCCAACAACCTCCAACTGTTGTCATCATCCCCTCTCCTGATCATGCTCTATCATGACCTATGCTAGTTGGGCCTCCAATTGTTGTCAGTGTGTCACATTTGCATCTCTCTTAGTGGTCATCTTAGTGAAATTTGTATGGTAAGGTTGTCTCTCTCATGTTGGTATCCCTCATGCTCTCTACGAGCTTGATCATGCTCTTGAAGAGTGACCCTCAATCTTTGATCATCAGGCCCACCATATGGACCTGCACCATGACCTATTGCTAGCAATATAGTAGCTACTACATGTCCTTGTCCTAGAGCCTGTCCTAGCACCTGTGCAACAAGAACCTCTATCTTTACCCTCTACTGCTATCGATAGGCTCTACCCATCTCACCCTCGTGATGTCACCTGCATTCGACTACACCTCCATTTGGGTTTATAAACTTCAAAGGTCTCCTAGAGATCCACCATGGATCATAACCTAGAATGGTGCCTGGATTTGTATGCTCATCTACCTAGATCCACTAAACTTGTGCTAGCTAATCAAACTCTGACAAAGTTGTCTATATTGAGGTCACAACTCCTAATCAGCTATCTCTCAAATTGTTTGAGAAAACATTGCATGATAATCATTAGCAAGAACATCTTGTTTCAAACCAAACTATCTCTTGACCCTATTAGGAAGGTATCTCTCTAGAATGTGTTGGGTGCGGCCGATGAGCCACTTGGTCTACCAATAGTATGGTAGATGCTCTTTGTCATCCTCCTAGGCCTTTATCTGAAGCCATGGTCACCATATAAACTATGTAATATCATGAATCTAGCATCTCCAATGGTTTAGGTCTCCCATCCTCTAGTGGGTAAGCATGGTCTTATATTGATACACCAAGGCATAACCTACCTCTCTAACTTCCTTCTCGATCAGCCTGAGCATAGCAATGTGCTCCCAGGCCCATATGTGTAGTAATGTAGCACATGTTGATAGATTGGTCACAACCTTATATACCACCTGGTGCATGTCATGATAAAGATGAGCGATGATACATGGGCCACACACAAAGATACATGCCTCCTCTATCATTCTCCTGAGCACCCAGCCCCAACCAACGTTGAATCCCTTGGACCTCATATCTGACATAAGTTGTCCACAAATAAGTCCAACCATGATGATGATGGTATCACTAAAAAACTTCATATACAAATGAAAATCAATCCATCCACCATCCATCTCGATCTCATCATCTCCCAAGGCTCTCTCTAATGCCTCCTTGCCATGATCAACAACATAGATATCCTCTTGCCATGAATGGGAACTCATAGTATACACCACACATTCTTAAGTGTGATGGTAGCCTCTATGGTGGGTAGATAGAATGAGGATGTTTGGAATCTCCACCTCTCTACTAAATCAATTATCAAGGCTAGATGAGCCCTGATCTCCAACATGAGTGATATAATATAGTCTATTAGCTATGAGAAACTCAATATCAACCTCTGTCAAACCGACCATCTATTCCAAAACCTATGGTCTCAGCTCCTAGGATAGGATTGGGTCTAGAACAACTTGCAAGCATAACTCTCACATCAAATTTCTCAAATTTTATAAAAAAAACTTTTCTGAATGGGCCTAAAACAAAAGTGTTGCTCGGTGACAATCAAAAGTGAGAATTTTTACAAAAGTGTCACTTTCCCAAAATAGAAGCAAACCAATTTTTAAAAGCTCTGCAATATGATAGTCAAACGTACTACATAATTTCCCAAACCTGACGTAATTGTAATAGTGTGATGTTTTTGTCAAAAGTGACACGCCAAGTTACATACACACTGCATTGGGTTACAAAAGCGCCATAGATAACATGATGTGTTTGTTTACCTAGTTTTAACCCTAGTTTTGATTGCCTAGAACTACGTGAAATAAAATAAGGGTTAGTCACATATTGGTGCACCTACACTGACTAGCTACTAGAACTGACAGACTTGATCTACATGATGTGGTGCTCGAACAATAGGTGCCATAGTGTTAGGGTCTCGTGAAGGTTTGAAACTAGGAAATCTCTCAAAGCAAAGTGTGTAAATGAGGTTGAATGGACCCAAATGCATATATATGACCCTCAAACCCTAGGGTTTTGCCCTTGACCACCATGCTAGCATATTTTTCAACATTGGCTATCCAACCTAATCAGTTTCAAGGACCCATAGGGCTTATATTTTTCTCTCTTCTCAATTGAACTAGTCCCATCATCCTATTGTGATCTTGACCCAAAAATTATTTTTTTCAAGACTCGATCTCTCGAGGGGGCAGCCTACCATCCTTCCTTCGTTCACTGGGGCATAGTAGGGCATCAGGTAAAATTTTAAATTTTTTTTGAGCAACATCAGGTCTTTGAAAATATGCAACAAGTACATGGTCTCAAAGAGGGGCAAAATGTAGACACTTAAAATAGTCGAAATATATCACACATCTCGATTTTGCCTACTAACATCATTTTCTTAATTATCACCTAATTCCTCATTTTAATTAAATAATTTCCAATTATTTGAAATTAAATTCACTTTGTTCCTCTATTAATTGAATAATTAACATTATTTGATTAATTCATTATTTCTCACTAACTCTTCCCCTTGATTAAATAATTTTAATTATTTAATTAAATTATTTTTTCCCTCTTTCTACCATGATTAAATAATTTTGATTATTTAATTAATTCTAACATTTTCCTCTTTCTCACTTGATTAAACGATTTTTGAAATTATTTAATTAAAGGTCCTAATTCCCTCTCATCCAAACAATTAAAATATTTTCATAATTATTTAATTCCCTGATTTTCCTCCAACTCTCCAACTTGCACAAAGATTATTCTTTTTTCCAAAAAAAGAATATTCTCAATTCAAATTCAAATATCTTCAACCAATTTTCCATGAAAATAGGAATATTTTGGGCTCTCATGAATTCTCATCCCTTGATCTTCCTTGATTTCCTCTCATCCATTGAACCTCAAATTCAATATCCATCGTTGATCAAAAATCCTAAAATCTATAAAACAACTCATTCATTCAAGAAAATCATTCACAATTTTCATAAGTATAGGAATTCTCTTGAATTCTTGAGCTATCTTGAGCATTTGAGATCCCCTTTTGTGAATCACGTCAATCTTGAGCTTTTGCAATCATGGATTATGCACAATTTGAGCAATCCACATCACAAATTTTCATCAATCCACAATGGGATTGAAGGTTTGCATTGTGTCTTTGGTTTAATTGTTTGAATTGCATTTCAATTACTTTAATTTAAATATTTGAAGCTTTAACAAATTGATTTCATTGAGTATAGGTTATAATGATTTTAATCTTGTAATTTTTTAGTGTTTTTAGACTCTAATTGCTTGAATTATGTTTTCTAACCATCGCTCATATTTCTCCTATGACATGTGCAAAGGAGACTCCATTATGGGTATGATTTAAGAATAGAGGGGTTCTATCCAAGGGGCTTTGATCTAAAGGGGTATTAACTAACTCTCTTAAATTAAAACCCTTTAGATGAACCCCTCAAGGATTAAATCATTATTTATTCTAAAAATATGCAATTTGAAGAAAAAATCAAGATGTCCCAAGTTTGGGACCCATTATTATGGGATGACCCTGCTAACTATGGTTTTCTTCAAATTTTCATATCTCCTAAAGGTTGAGCTTGGGCCAATTATTAATGGTCAATATTGTAAGCTCCCTCATACTACAAAATCTAAATACTCTTTTCTAATTCTTATAAATTTATAGAATTATTAAATGTGATCCTCTCTAGTAAGTTCATGGCTCTAATCAATTCAATATGTTTACCCTATTTATTTAATTATGATGAAAAATATATAATTGTTGGTGGAAGAAATTAATAGTTTATTCCAACACCCCCCTTAATTCTCTATTACTAGTTGCTTCAACTTCCCAAATTACATCTTATATATTCACAAGTCTCCTTTGCTAATGCCTTTGTGAATAGGTTTGCCTCACTAACAACATATACCAAGATAATGACTTCATTTAAGTTGTAACAAATGATCATCAATCATTCATCTAAAATATTCAAACCTTTATTAATTGTTATTATGTTTGACATGTGAATATTTATGCTTGTATAGTATTTTCAACATATTTGTGACATTTTTTCAATTAGATACATCAATCTATCCACAATTCATCTATATACAATCTTTCATGGATTGTTTCTTCCACTCTTTATTTTAACACATTTTTTTAGATTTATTCTTCAATACGGAAATAGTACAATAATGAAGATCCCAACATGTTTCATTTTTATGTTTTTGTCTATTACAATAAGAACATTGGGAACACTACATTTCTTGAATTGAGTTGTTTGTAACTATATTACTTATAACATCAATTATATTTTATTTAATTTTAACACATCCAAGGCCTTCATTCTTTAGCCTTACACTTAGTTCAATGGGATCTCTAATTCATTGTCTATACTTTCCCAAACCTTTTCCATCTTAACCCATTATTTTCATTATTTCAAAACCAATATTCTTTGCATAATCTTTTGTTATTATTATCCCAACAAGCAAGATTTTTAGATCCAAAAACATTATTATCTTCAACTTTATTCTCTGTATCTTTAACTATATTACATATATCAAATGATTCATCAAATGAATAACACGAATCATTTGTATCACATGAGATATTACATAGTGTAGGCACATCTTCCTTTAGGTATGATGCAAGTAATTGATCTAAAAGAATATTTTCTTCTTTCAATTTTGATAGATCCTTTTGAAAAGTATTTTCCTTTGTAAGCTTTTTAGATTGTTTATCAAACCACTTCAACTATTCTTCCAATTCTTAAAAAAAAATTGACTTTCACCAATTCTTATCAAACTTTTATTTTCTTTCTTCATTTTTTTACCAATCTTTCCCATTGAAAGAAATGATTTTCTTATACAATTAAATTTTAATAATATAAAAGAACCATTTAAGTAATACTTGATGGTGATTATTTTGACAGTTTAGTACACCTCTCTAAGTTAGGAAATTAAATCTCATAGTTGATGATACTTAGGTCTAGGAATGATGTGATTAGATAAACCTAGTGTGGCGTTGATTTCAATGATTTGGTACAAATAAATATTTACTTTAGATGTGACCTCCATTTGGAGTTCTATATAGGCCTACAACTATTTGGTGGTTGAATTTGTAAGTGGATTAATGATGCACTTGTACAATTGACATAAGATATGAGACTAGTAATATCTAAGCTTGGAATGAAGATTGAAACATGAAAGATACAAAAAATACTACATGAATAAAAATGTGTCGAAATGGATGATTTAAGGTCAATTGGATAAAAATAAATAAAAATGGGGATATGTCAAGAATTAGAGAATGAACCCTACTTTATAAAAACTGTAACATTTGTCAATATATAATTACATCAAGACATTATATGGAAATGAACTTAAAACTAAATAAAAATTAACAAAAATATACAAATTTCACCACTACACTTATGACTACTTCAATAATATTCTAATATAATTATGTGTAATTTTGTGGATCTCCATGTTAATAGTGTAACAATGGAACTGGTAGATATAGAAAATATTCCTGCAATAATATGATAAACCAAGAGGCAACACTGTTTTGAACATATTTAAATTGAGGGGAATAAAAATATAAATTGTTTTGGGTGTGTGTTGGTGAACAATACTAAAGCGGGCTAGTTTGTGAGTTTGAAACACAGTGTAACAAATTTTAAGATACAGTAAAGGGAGACTAACTGGAAGTACCTCCCCAATAAATATTAGGCCTACTTTGCTTGTAGCTTGACATAGACATAATTACTAGCTATTGCACTTTTGGTGTACAATGGGTTACGCCGAATAATTGTATGGAAGTACTTTATTTTATGTAGACATATTGGTTGAAATATAGAATAGTTTAGATAATCTAAAAAGATAAGAAATGAAATAAATTAAATGTAAATGATTTTTTGTCTAATTTGATTATGTGTAGACATATTTTTTGAAATAGAACAATATGTATTTAACTTATTAGAACAACACATTAATAAGCTTAAATGGAAATAGTATAGAAATAAAGAGGAACTTAAATTTATGTGATTAAAAAATGTAGAATAAGGATATATATAAAATGATGAAAATAAAGTGTTTTTAGTGTAATTGTAACACGGTCACATTGAACTTCAATTTATCTGTAATAAACAAAAGATATATTTAGTATTTGAAAAAAACTAATAGAAATGAGAATGTTGAAGTTGAAATTCAATAAAATTATTAGTTACCTTTGGTTGAGTAGTTTGTAGGTCTTAAACAATGAGAACATAGTGTAAAAAGAATGTTGAAGTTGAAATTCAATAAAAAATATATTGTAGTGCAAACAAGGAATAAGTTTGTTCAACCTAATTTGCTCCTAGATTTTGTAGATAATACCTATTTTTTTTCTAAGAGAATGAAATAAAATAGCATGCAACATTTGTATTCTATCTATTACAATGAGTGGAGTATACAAAAGTTATAAGGTTTTAACCACAAATTGTACTTCAATTTTTTGTTGTCCTTGTTAAGGAAAAGTTTTAAAAGGTGCATTAAGAGCGTTTAATACAATTTCAAGAATCAAGATGATGGAAGATAGTTAAGTTAAGGTAAAAAATAGCGATAAAGAAGAAATAATGAATTGGGAAGATACCTATAGATAGCACTCTATATGTAGTTCTCACAAGGAATGCGTGAATTGAAACAAATTTGATCGAATGCTCACTACAAATAAAGTGCCACTTTTAATGCAAACATAATGGCATTCTAATATCGATAAGGTTTTGAAGTTTGGAGTAAAGAATGGGTGTATCTTTCTTTTTAATTCAATTGGAAAATAGGATTAACACATTTGATAAATCATTGAAATCTTATATGTGAATGGATTTTAAATATTTAGAACTACAAAAAAGGAAAGTATTACATTTATTGTTTCTTACTAATGTTACTAATTACAAAGGGTTTGCATACTCAATACAACATTGACAACTTATATGTGAAAAGGTTGTAAATATATAGGCTTACTAAAAAGGAGGATATAGTTTATTTAAATTTCTTGTTTGCATTCATAATTACAATCATGTGTACAAAATTTGACAATGTTACATAGGTGATATCTGATGCCATAAAGTGTAATAAAATTCCATAATGTGTAGAAGCGAAACCATGAGAGATAAGTATGAATACTATTGCATATGTATAACACCATGTACAAATAAGGCATTTCTATAGTTAATAGGTGACATTATTTCATTTCAATATAGCATATGATTTACATAGTTGTGAAGTGGTTGTGTAGTACAAACTTATAAGGAACTTGAGGAATGTATATTTAGTGCACTATATACACATTTCAAGAACAAAGGCTTCAAGCATTGTTTATATAGTTCTCAAAAGAATGTTTAATGTATGGAGCACTACCCATCCCGTACACCTCGTCAACGTGTATTTCTCGTAGAAATATACAAAATGCGGCCAACTTGTCACAAGTTGAGTGGAATTCTTGCAGTGTGCCTTCCATTGCTTGCACCTCAAAACCCTGGACAATGTGTACATTTTGAACAACTATCTGATTTCATTCGAGAGATCTACAACGTTTGCAGAAGATCCATCCCAATTGGTTGAAGGAGGTGAACCAATTGGAATGCCGAGGGAGCTGTCACTATCTAATACTTCAATGATATCAGTTTATCGACGTGGAAGTGTCATTCCTGGATGTAGTAAATTTAAAAATAGTACCTACTATTAACTATAGCAAAGTACATTTTAATTTCTTACCATGTTTAACATTGTAAACTCTAGCAATGTGTTTTCTTCTTCTTATTGCTAATTTTGAATATGTACTTTTATAGTTAAAAAATAGAGCTATAAAATACAAGGTGAAGTAGCTATTTTGTAGACATATGATTACAACGAAAGTAAAATAAAACTTAACTTTAATATTTTAAAAAGCTACTACAAACATTTTTATTTCCTTGTATTGATTGATTAAGTACAAAACATAAAGTAACACCGTTATTTTAGACATTTGAATGCAAGTGAAGTAATTGAAAGATGTTTTTATTAGATTAAATACTAGTTGGTATCTGAAAGATAATGCTTTTATCATTTACTATATACTTAAAAGTCTTCCAAAACTATTCAACTGAAAAATACTAGTAAGTAATCAACATCAAGTATATATTATATGATGGGAGCATGCTAAGATGTCAAATGATTATGATACAAATTTAAATATCGTCCAAGAGATTAACATGGCATTCTAAGAACCTACAATTACAGAAACAACAAAATTTTAGTTCGTATTTCTATTTTTTGGGGTTTGAATTTTTTTTTTTTTCTATAAAATAGAACAATTTTAACAAGTGGGAAAATAATTCATGAGATAGAAAACTCTCATTTTCTAGGTTCTAAAAATAGAATAGAAGAATTTAACAAGAAGAAATATAACCCTTTTTTAGAATGACAAAAAGTCGTAGAAGAAGAGAGGACACAATGTGGTCTACGAATGACAAACATTATAGAGGAAGAATGAGGACGTCAAGACAACTTGAAAATTTAAAATTACTAGTTAAACACACTATAACCCCTAGTCCAAGGTCAAATTAGGTTTTGACTATATTTAACTTAAGCCCATGAAGGAGCCAACCAATATTAACCTTGATTTCAAGAGCAAAATTTTAAAGCGATTTGTATTATCAAGTATCTGCAAATATGTATCTAGTAAAATAATTAAATGTTAAATAAAGACACTAATTTTTTAAGATACATAATAAATAGAATAACTCTTCCATGAATTAAAAATAATTTTATGTTTTTTCATTTGTTGTTCAAGTTGTCTTATGAAGGTCTAGGAAGAGGAAAAGGAAGAGGGAGAGAGAGGGGGATATATAGATGGTGGGATAGAGTGATAGGTAGATAGATATATAAGGAGATGTAGAGAGAAGGGGAGAGGGAGAGAAACAAAAAAAAAGATAGATAGAGGGACAAATAGAGAAGTAGAAAGAGAGGGAGGATAAAAAGAAAGGGAGAGTTATAGGTAGAGGAGGGATAAAGAGAAGAACACGGAGGCAGAGAGAAGAGAGAGAAAGATAGGTAGAGAGGGAGAGAAAAAAAAAGGGGGATGATATAAAGAGTTAGAGAGGGATATGTAAAGAGAGAAATAGGAAGAAAGAAAAATAAGGAGATAGAGGTAGAGAAATATGAAGTGAATAAGAGAGGGGGAGAAGTAGGAAGATATGAATAGAAATAAATAGAGAGATGGATCTCCATATCTCCCTCTCCCTCTCCCCCCCTCTCTCTCTAATATAATTATGTGTAATTTTGTGGATCTCCATGTTAATAGTGTAACAATGGAACTGGTAGATATAGAAAATATTCCTGCAATAATATGATAAACCAAGAGGCAACACTGTTTTGAACATATTTAAATTGAGGGGAATAAAAATATAAATTGTTTTGGGTGTGTGCTGGTGAACAATACTAAAGCGGGCTAGTTTGTGAGTTTGAAACGCACTGTAACAAATTTTAAGATACAGTAAAGGGAGACTAACTGGAAGTACCTCCCCCAGAAATATTAGGCCTAACTTTGCTTGTAGCTTGACATAGACATAATTATTAAATCTCACAGGATAAGTAAAACTTTACTATTTAATAACCAGGTGCTGAAGCCCTCTCCTTTATTACGGCCTGTAGCGGATTTTTCATTACTGTGGTAAATTCCTGCGTCTCCGCAAGATCCACTGTTTCTCCTGGTTTGCTCTGCCATTCAAATTTGTGCACCAGTGTGGCCACAATAAGCTCAACATGGATCATTGCCAGTCCTAAGCCGGGGCAAATCCTCCTCCCCACGCCAAACGGCATCATCTTTATCTCCTTGGCTCCTGTCATATCCACTTTCGCATTCATAAATCTCTCAGGTATGAATTCCGCAGGATTCTCCCACTCTGCTGGATCATTGCCCATCTCAGAAACACAAAAATTCACAAACGCCTCGGCCGGGATATCATAACCTCCAAGACTAGAGTCTTCCGTAACGGCATGCGTTACAACGAACTTCGCAGGGGGATGTCGGCGCAGCGCCTCCTTCACGACCGCCTCCAGGTATTGCATTTGAGAAAGCTTCTCCTCCACCAAGTTAACCCTTTCCTTACCAGCAATGCCTTCAATTTCCTCGTAAAGCTTGGTCTGGACATGCGGATATTTTACCAGGTTAGCCATGACCCACTGTATCGTGGTCGACGTGGTGTCGGTCCCGGCGTTAATGAACTCCGAGCACAGAGTCACCATCTCTTGGTCTGTCAAACGTCTCCCGCCGTCAACAGTCAGAGAAAACAGAGAATCCACATACGCCCTGCAATCTTTGTCCGCCCCCTCCGCTAACTCCGCCCGGCGCCGGTTAATAAGCGGAACCAGTGTCACCAGCTGACGGTGGTGGATCCCCAGCATGCGCTCTCGCCGCTTCCTGTAGAAAATCCCAAGAATGGGAAACCGGTCGTCTAACGATGGACCCGCACCGCTGAGAAGCAATTCTCTCATAACGCCCTCCACCTCTCGGACCGCCTTCTCCTCCAGTCGTAGTCCAAAACACATGTAGAGCAGTATGCAAAAGGCTGCGTACCTCACATGCTCTATCACTTTCACCGCGCCTTCGTTTTGCGTGGCCTCGCTTTTCAAACCCTCCATGAGCACTTCCAGACCCCACTCTCTGCCCCCTCGGAAGGACTTGAAGGCAGCCGAGCTCAGGGTTTCGCTCACCAGATTTCGGCGGAGGGTTCGCCACACTGGACCGTAGGCGGCGGAATTGATGCTCATCTGGTTGCTGGTGAAGAGCTTGTGGAGGACGGCCTTGGCGGGTGGTCTGCTGGCAAACACTGAGCCCTTCTGTACCAGAGCCTCGTGGGCCAACACACGGCTTGCTACAATAATCATCGGTTGAGACCCCAATCTCATAGTGAAAATTGGACCGTATCTTCTCAGCGCTTTCTCTATAAAACCTTGAAAGCCTTGGTTCGAATACTTAATCTGTAATAGGTTTCCGACAATCGGCCATCCTCGAGGACCTGGAGGGAGATTAGATTTCTTCTTGTATTTTACCAGGAGTAGCAGGGGAAGCGCTAAAAGCAGAAAAAGGTATACAAATGAATCCATGGCAAAGGCTGCTGGAAATGTGTCCATGAAGCTCATTTTTGACATTTGTACTAATCGACTCGCTGCACCTGAATCTTATAGGCGATTATTCCAGTTGATTCCGAACCCACGAGATTTCCTAGGTAGTTCGTTTGTGGTTTTAATATTTTATTGGGTTTTTAAATTTAACGTCCAAGTATCATTCCTTATCCGCACTGACCAGAGCAGTTCGTTTATGGCACGGAATTTTTTTTAATTAAATAAATTTTTAACACTTTTACTTTTTAATGAGTAATATAATATACATTATTGGTATAAAAAAAAATATTACACATTGAGAAAAAGATTAGTAGAAGATATCAGACCTCAAAGTTCAAACAAGATTTGGTTAGACGGTTAAAAGACAATATAGTTAGTAAATGGTAAGAGCTACATTACAAGAGGGTGGATGGGGCCACAATCATCTAGTTATCTCCATATATCAACAAGGTTAGTTATCTCCATATATCAACAAGGTTCAATATAGTCATTAAATGACAAGAGCTACCTTACAGTTGGGTGGATGGGGCCACAATCATCTAGTTATCTTCATATATTAGCAATGTTCAATATAGTCATTAAATGGCAAGAGCTACATTACAAAAGGGTGGATGAAGCCACAATCATCTAGTTATCTCCATATATCAACAAGGTTCAATATAGTCATTAAATGACAAGAGCTACATTACAAGAGGGTGGATGGGGCCACAAGCATCTAGTTATCTCAATATATTAATAAGGTTCAAGTCATTAGCAATATGATTTCGTTCAATGATCATTCCCATGCCTTGCTTTGGCCATCTCCACTACTCGTGACACTCGACCTATTAAGGCATGGGTTTTTTTTAAAACTTAATGGCTAAGTATCTTTCCTTATCCATGATGTGAGGATTGAATACTTCTTGTCTATTAATTGTGGAATTTCCATCATACATTTTAAAGAGAAATTCATATGATTCCATTTAAGCCCTTAAGCAAAGAAAAAAATGTCCCACATTTAATTAACTATTATAGTGTGTGTACCAATTAGTTCTAGATTAATTAAATAGTTAGAGTGAAGTTTCAATGTTTATGTTATTTCTTAGTTAGCTTTGTATTTATTTTGAGGAGAGTGTTCGATGATATAATTTTGGGTAAACTCGATTCCTTTGTCTTATGTCATTTATCAATTTGTTTACACATTCCAACGCTTGTCATATCCACACATTTATACTCATACATGCACATACTTCCATGTACCCATTATCCACCTTGAACCACCTTTGTTTAGGTCCTTGATCAAGTTTTCAAAATTGCAAGGACAACGTTGGACCCTTATATTTGACTGTTTCAAATTAAAATTTTCAAACTCAAAATTTCGCTGATCCCTACCGATTATTTTCCCTCCAAGGGAAAACTAGATTTTTTTTTTTATTTATTGTTATGTCCTTGTATTTAAAATCATCCAGTGGGCATTTACACATGCCCTCATCCTTTGAGATTATGCACATTACAAACACTTCAATGGGTGCACTAAAAGGAATCTAGATTTACATGGGAATTATAGGAGCATATGCATGTCTAAAGATTGCTGTTTCTAATCTTGTACAAACATTTTCACAAGTTGACCTAAGAGAACATGTCCCCTTGAGACAAAATGACAACCCTTCCAAGGTATTTCTAAATACTATCAACCATCATATATCGGAAAAAAATAGAGAGGACAAAGAGCATTTAGGCAAACTACAAAGAAAAATTCTACACTATGTAGGGTCATATCCAAATGGAGAGGTCGAGTATGCAAGTATGGATTTGATCCTAACTAACAAACTCAACCCATTGCACAAATGGGAAAAGCACAAAATTTGAGGAGTTACACAAATAGATTAGGATTTCCAAATCAAATACTAGACAAATTATAAAATCTTCTTCAAGGGAAATTATTCTTCAATCATAGAGCTAAGTAACATTTTTTAATATATTTATTTTCATCTTCTAGAATTTGATTCCATAATACATTAGCCCCCATCTATCATTTATTAAACGAGGTTAATCATTGCATATGTTTTATGCACTCTATTAGAATAACCTAGATTGCATATATAAGGAAAGGCTTTTTTTTTCACATTTTGGTGAACTTGTTTGAGCCCACAAAACCTAGCTTTCCTCTAGGTTTATTAGCAATAGTAGGATTTTAAAATCTACATTTCTACAATTTCACATACTAATTTTAGATCTATTTTTTTTAATTGTTCATCTTTATGCTTCTTTGACATCTTTGAAATTCAAGGTTTGGTGACTTACTCATCTTATCATTTTCCTAACCTACCCATCCTTAAAATGGATTTATGGTTTGCATGTTTCAGCAAGTTTAAAATCTAATATACCTTTGATTTTTTATTTATGTTTAGATAACATGAGCATTATTTTTACATATAATTTACATTGTCTTATCACTGATGTCCTTTCCTCTTTCCTTACCAATTTCACTTCTTGTACTATTAGTGTACACTTTATGATGATACATCTTCTGTGACCTATCTACAATAATGACAGCTACTTTTTCTATGTATATATACTTGATTATATATTTTCTTCTACATCTATGGACCCTCCTTGATGTGTTAGCAAGACATTCTCTTCCACATTCAGTGATACAATTATTGATTTGGGATTACCAATTTATGATAATAATCCTAGTGATGAGCCTTAAGTTGATTATATTTATCCTATTACTAATAATTTACCTATATTTTTTACTCCTATTAGAGAGGATACACATGACATGCATGAACCTTCTATTACTATGGACAATAGGTCAAATGATAACATTATTGCAAATTATGGCACTCTTTCTACATGTCATTTGACTTACAATTCTCCTAGCTTTTCATCTCATAATAAGCCCAACCCCATTCCTAATTTTCATGCCTTAGATATGCCATTGATCCATTCTACACATAGGCACATGCAAACATGGGTATGATGCACATGATCATTCTTATTATACCCCACCAAAATACCTATATGGGATTTGGTATGATGCTTAAAAAATCACCAAAACATCTTAAAGGACATATGATAGTGCATCTAATCTTACTCATAAGAGCCTATCCTTGATACTACAACCAACATTAAGAAAATTCCCATCTCTCTTTCAAGCCTCATGGTCTACCATCCCCACATGTAATTCAAAAGTATAGGCCATTATATATTACAATTAGGTATGAAGATATTAGATTTAAAAACATGCATTAGTGGACAAAGGATCTAGCTTGGAAAACATACAAAGTGGGTAAAAGCACAATAGTGTTTCAAACTTTTGGCCAAACAAATAGTTTCGATCGAGTGCTTTCCGATTAGAAGGTTTTTAGCCGAAACCAAGTGGTGGTGATTTGGCGCCAACGTGGCAACCCCCTTCCATTCAGAAGGGTTTCGAACAAAACCTATTTGACCGGAAAGGATTCGGCCAAAAGGGTGAAAAATAAAATAAAAAAATAGGTGCCCATTCATTTGGGCATACTCGGTCGAATGGTGTTCTGTTGGAATAGGGTTGACCGAACGCAAAAGGGTGGATATAAAGCTTCAATAGCGACCCCAACTACTCCACTTTCTAAACGATGCCTCCTAGGTTCTCCTTTGTCACTATTTTATGTATGGCATAATGAAATTGTTGGCAAAGCATGCGATTGAATGGGGTTTGTTGGTTGGCCTTCATTGTTGATTTCTTGTAAAGAATTGAAGGTTTTTGAATTTTTTAAGTTCTGTGAACTAGGAATTTGGGGTTTTGAGTTTTGTTCATAAAAGAATTTAGAAATTTGGTGTTTTCGATTAGGGTTTTATGAAAAATGGTTGCACAAAGGGTTTTATGAAAAACTTAATATGTCTTTCAATATTGCATATTTTTTAGATACCCTTTAAGGGTTTTCAAAACATATCAAAAGATCAACGTACCAAATACGTCAAGAGGTTTCATCGTGTACAATGGAAGAACCATGTAATTTTTAATATCTTTGTTTACCATAGAACATAGTTTTATCTGTTTATACGAAAAACTTAATATGTCCTTCAAAATTGCATAATTTTTTGAGTTTTAAGACAACATGAAATATATTGAATTTTTCACCTCCTAGACTGGTGCCTACTCCAACAAGAAACATAGTCAAACTCTGCAAGGAAGATGAGAGAACACCAACAAACCATAAATAGAACTAGACAAGTGCATATGCATACTAATCAAAGGTAAAATAATTTTGCAGCTAAACATGCTTAATAATCCATTTCAAAACTACAACAACCCATATGAAATAGGAGAAAACCATAACAATTTTACTGCAATGCATTAGAACATTGTCAAACATTCATCTAACTGAAATATAGCAAAAGGGAACTTGCAACTAGGCTCAAATATTCCCTTAAGTTACTACATTCAACCATGGAGACACTCAATTACAAACACAACTTCAATTGACTAACATTCCTATGATTTACAAAGCATGCTATTTTCCCTTACAAACTTGTCTTGCTCAAATTAATGCACTAAAATAACTTGAGAGTGATGGGGATACAGATTCTGTCTATCATCAAGATATGCATCCAAGACAGTAGTGCCTTAGTGATTTCAATTCGAAATCACATCAAAGACACAAACAACTATGCCATAAAGCTTAAACATGTACAGTTGATCCCCCATTGATCCTCTAAGAGAAGTGGATGCAAACAAATAATAGATTCAACACAAATAGATAACCATGAAAGAAAAAACTATGAATACACAGATATATGTGGGGAAAACCTTTTCAGGTAAAAAGCCCCACCTTCAATACATTCAACTCACTTGTATTATTCAATAACTAAAACGGTTACAATACAAAACCAGAGCTATGCTCTTCAGGATATTACATCTTGTTCATCTAGAAAAAGATACAGGAAACACATAATAGAATCTTCACGTAGTTACAATGTCCTGAGGATATACTATGTAGATTCCCTTCAGCTCCTCTCAAAGACTATCACAGCTAGCCTCATGGCCAACCCAACCTCTTGGCCTCACTGGTTCACATCTTATCAGATCCAAGAGTCAAAGTGTTCATTTTTGAACAACTCGAACGCTCTCAACCTCTCTCTGATATGGCTCATCCTCTGACTTGAACTGCACACAAGATTATTTATAATCTTACACCGTGTGCATACCTATTCAGCCCATCCCTGTCTGCAAAGGTCAATAGGATAATAAATTATCCACCTGAAAGCACCGACCATTCCCTGATAACGTGCATCGCTTATACAGTTGCATCGAGCCACACAATCATTAACTCGGCCCAGACATGTCCGTCAACCTTCCATCAATAATTCAGCTCTATCGCAATCAGGAAATAACTCTTTAGCCAATGGGATCTCAAAGAACTTTTCACGTGTCGCCATTTCATTCGCCTATCGCTATTGACTGTCGGTCAAATCGATCCAACTCGGTCAACCGAGTCCTAAGCACATTTTTCCTCCACTGCGCTATCACCGAGCTCAAACAACCCCATCGCGGTATGGCGGTGAGCTCACCCCACCATCTACCGCACTACCGTTGCCCAGATTGACACACCTTGCAGTATGGCGGTAAGCCACCTGAGCTCCTTCGAGCTCTGGACCACCTTTGTCCTTGGCCAACCAGAAGAAGATAACTTGTCATGTGCCAACCCATCATTTGCCTGCCGCACTGCCACCGAGTCCAACTCGATCAAACTCTACCTCGAGCTCATCCGAGCTCCTACTGTGCTACTGCAGTCTAGACTAACACACTTTGTGGTATAGCAGTAAGCCATCTTGGTTGACCACAGGTGGTATTATCATGACCACCGTGGTCAGTCACTTGACTGGCCGCGGTATGGCGGTAATCTCCAGCCAGGCTGCTGGCAGTCATACCGCGGCTACCGCGGTGAGTAGACCCACTGCCTGCGGTATGACGATAACCACCAAGGAAAATGCAAAGACTGAAGCCAGAGCCAGAGTGAGAACAGGAACACTCACACCACGGAGACCAGAGCTGGAGTTGGAGCTGAAATGGGAACAAAATAGGAACCAACCAAGAAAATGGAGATTGAAGCCAGAGCCAGAGCGGGAACAAAAATAGGAATTTACCGAAAGTTCAAAGCCAAGTTCCAACCCGGTTCCGCCTTCACCAGAACAAAGGAAAGCAAGAACTAAAAGAAGGAAGTGGAGTGGGAACGGGAATAGGAACATAACCCAAAACTTAACAAAAGTTCAATGCCAGGTTCCATTCTGGTTCCGCCTCCGACATTACCAAGGAACAATAAAGAAAGCGATCAAGTCTTTAAGGGAAACCAAAATGTTGAGGCAAAAATTTCCCAGCAATCTCCCACTTGACGAAGACATTTAGGCTTCCTCCCAACATCTGAACAAGGACCAAATCATGCACCCATGCTCCAACCAAGACCCCTGCAATGACATAAGAAATGTCCACCTTCTCAGGCTATAGCTCCAAACATCCAACATAGGAAAAGGAGTAAGCCAAGGCGTATATGCACCAGTCTCTGGAACACAAACATCTAATCCTCCAAGTTGCAAAGGCACCAAAACAACAACAACAAAACACAATGCGAACACCAAAACCATTCTCCAAAACAAGAAACCAACCAGCTAGAACATCAACCATAAAACTAATTGCCCTCCATCCAACTGATCGAATCACGTGATTGAAACCAACACCCATAGCTCATGCTGAACCATCCAATCACCCATATCTCAAAGGTATGAAAAACCAACAACAGACTCATTCCATCATAAAACCACCCAACTCAGTAACAACTAAGCACCCTGTGTCAACCAGTCAGAAGACCAAACACATCCAGGTACTCCCACTGTAAGGGTACTGTCTAGATGAGTGCAAACAAGGCACCATCAGAAATGATCTAGGCATACCAAGTCCACCAAACCCTACACAAAGAAATGTAACCATGTAGTTACAAGGAACAACCACACTAATCTACAACACCTGCAACCACCTGCTGCAAGAGATGTTTCTCTCAACTGTCTTTCATAGTTCTTCCAAGCTCCTCCAAACCTAACTGAAGAAAGAAGCACAGGAACCTTCATGTCATCACCCAAGTGACAACACATGACCACAAACTGTGACCAAATCGGCACCACATAGGCAACCCACATCTAAAGTCAAAAGGAAAATCAGGAAGAACAAGACTAGATTAGAGAGAAACTACAAATCAAAACATATGCCCTTCTACAAACACTTCTATATTCCAACTGTGACAAGAATGATCTTCCTCACATCCCAAAGGGAAAGCCTTAACAACATCCAACAGAATGTAAGCAACTCAAAGAAGATCAGACCAACCCATATAACCATCTCTTGTCAGTCCTCAAAAGGACAAGGAGATACACAATGCTATCTATCTTTCATTATGAATCCTCCAAAATCTAAAATAACTCAAGATTCATATCCATGAAAGATAAAGCATAACACACAACTGAAAGATCTATAATGGGAAAATACCTTTCAAAGTGACACGACTGCCGAGCAGACCAAGAAGAACAGAGAAACATGCCCATCCAAGATATACAAGCCAAAGTGACTTACCCAAGAGCATTCTCCTTCAAGGTCTCTATTGAATTCACATTCAACCAAGGTGCAAGCTACTTGGACTTTCAGCTATAACAAAAAAATTATCATAAGAATTCCAACCTCACCTTATTCTCCATGCATCCATGAGTATCAGCAACCTGTCATCTCATGCTGACTCCAATATGTAATACTACAACAACCATGAAGTTCACCAGCATATGACCAATGCATTCAAAACATAGAGAAACCCCAAACCACTGTCAAAGCTTCACAAAGCTTATCATGATACCATGATCTACACATCCCCTTAGGAGATACCATGCTTCAAGTGAACTATCCATGGTCTCAAGAGAAAAGCAACATGCCAAAACTCTAATGCACAAGCAAGAGTATACCATGACATAAAGAAAACAAGATCTAAACCAACATCACCTGTCAAGCACCACCAACATCTTAGCCAAAGACTACCAGAGTCCTCCATGGCTCCAAGATGTTGTACATCTTTAAATAGTGACCATGCAGGTGCAAATTCTGCAACACCAAAGAAGATCATTCACCACCAAGTGATGAATCTACAGTCACTGCTAAAGCTCCCACTGAACTGTGACACTGAGCTCTCCAAGCACCATGACTAACCACCCCATCTTTATCAAAAGATTACACTATGCCAGTGTATCCAACTCTCCATGACACCGTGATTCACATGCTTCAAGTCTCCATTACTGACTGTTCAGGTACTCAAACACCATTCCTCCTCTCATCTCAAAACAGCCACGCCAATGCATAAGTGACCACAGACAAGGTCAACTAACAGATCTGCACCACACAGTCACAACCTCGTGGATATTGATAGTCCACTTTCGAGCTGTCTCATAACAAACATGTAGGTAAGGACAACCCACAACATTGCACAACTCGTGGATGTAACCAAATGAAACCTGCAAATCTATTATTGCACTGGAAACTACAAAACTAAGATGATCAAAGAGAACAACCAAAGCAGACAAGCATGACTCAAACACCAGATCAGCAACATATCCGATTTTCAAGACACATCCACAACTCAAGCACCAAAGTGTAGGTAACCAATAAGCAACACCACAAGAATTCTGAAATAAAACACATACCAAGACTCTTATGTAGAGAAGAAACCCTCCTCAAGATTAGTCGAATTGCAACTATCTCATCTAGTCACACCTCAAACTAGGATCTGGAAAATAGCAGACAACAGCTCCACACAATGCAATTTTTCCTTAACCATGTAAAACCTGCAAAACCATAGTGTTTATAAAACACCCATGCATCTCCATATTCACTGCTCATCTAGATGACTCAGGAGTCTGCACACAACCATCATAGTTAACCAAAACAATGAAAAGAAACATGAACATGTGTCATAGACTTTTTAGGAAAATCTACACAAAACCTCTAGAGCCAATGACATGAATCTGAACAATGCAAGTGCAAGAAACAGGCACACAGGAACAACAGGTCCATTTCAGACCATTTCCAATGCAACAGTCATGCACAAGAAAACGAGAGAGCTAGGCTATCCAGAAGTTGCAGACCACCAAGGTCACTTCATAGCCTCCATGCAATCAGAGCAGCAGAGAAAATGCCTTCAATGCTAAGTCAGAACACCCAACACCAGCACACCATTTTCATGGCCGAAACAACAACATAAGCAACTCCATACCACCAGGGAGCCTCTCACACAGACATCCAGTATGAAACCATGCTTCGCTGCAACTCAGCCACAAGCACATCTCATGCCCTTTGCATTAGGAACTTTGTTATGAGCCAGGAGCCTCAGACCATGTTGCCACAACATGACCAAATCCAGTCATCTCCAATGTCTTTCAAAACTGTGGGTTGAATCAATGAAGCACACACTTCCACTCACCGAAGGATCAATCACCAATCGATTTCTCCAAACTTCCTCAAGCTTGCCAGGCTAAGAAATTTTCATAGGAGAAAACCCAGAGCTTTAGCAACCAGGAGAAGACTTTGATACCACTGGTTGGTATCATCAAACCTCGACCTCCTACAAAAACATTCTTTGATACAACTTGATGGTATCACGAGAAACAAGCTACTAGCTCTGATACTACTTGATGGGGATACAGATTCTGTCTATCATCAAGATATGCATCTAAGACAGCAGTGCCTTAGTGATTTCAATTCAAAATCACATCAAAGACACAAACAACTATGCCATAAACTGGAAATAGGCACAGTTGATCCCCCATTGATCCTCTGAGAGAAGTAGATGCAAACAAATAATAGATTCAACACAAACAAATAACCATGAAAGATAAAACTATGAACACACAGATATACGTGGGGAAAACCTTTTCAAGTAAAAAACCCCACCTCCAAAACATTCAGCTCACTTGTATTATTTAGTAACTAAAATGGTTACAATATAAAATAAAAGCTATGCTCTTCAGGATATTACATCTTGTTCATCTGGAGAAAGATATAGGCAACACATAATAGAATCTTCACATAGTTACAATGTCCTGAGGACATACTATGTAGATTCCCTTCAACTCCTCTCAAAGACTGTCACAGCTAGCCTCATGGCCAACCCAGCCTCTTGGCCTCACTGGTTCACATCTTATCAAATCCAAGAGTCAAAGTGTTCACTGTTGAACAACTCAAACACTCTCAGCCTCTCTCTAATATGGCTCATCCTTTGACTCGAACTACACACAAGATTATTTATAATCTTACACTGTGTGCATACCTGTTCAGCCCATCCTTGCCTGCAACGGTCAATAGGATAATAAATTATCCACCTGCAAGCACCGACCATTCCTTGATAACGTGCATCCCTTATACAGCTGCGTCGAGCCACACAATCATTAACTCAGCCCAGACGTGTCCGTCAACCTTCCATCAATAATTCATCTCTCTCGTAATCAGGAAATAACTCTCTGGCCAATGGGATCTCAAAGAACTTTCCACACGTCACCATTTCATTTGCCTATCGCTGTTGACTATCGGTGAAATCGGTCCAACTTGGTCAACAGAGTCCCAAGCACATTCTGCCTCCACCGTGCTACTGCCGAGCTCAAACAACCTCATCGCGGTATAGTGGTGAGCTCACCCGAGCTCACCCCACCATCTACCGCACTACCACTGCCTATACCGACACACCTCGCGGTATGGCGGTAAGCCACCCGAGCTCCTTTGAGCTCTAGCCCACCTTTGTCTTTGGCCAACCAGAAGTAGATAGCCCACCATGTGCCAACTCGTCATTCGCTTGCCGCATTGCCACCAAGTCCAACTTGGTTAAACTCTACCTCGAGCTCATCCGAGCTCTTATCGTGCTACCGTAGTCCAGAATAACACGCCTCACGGTATGGTGGTAAGCCATCTTGGCTGACCACATGCGGTCTTACCGCCACCACCGTGGTCAGTTACTTGAGTGGCCGCGGTATGGCGGTAACTGCCAACTAGGCCGCTAGCGGTCATACCGCGACCACTGCCAGACCCAACCGTAGGCAGTCCCACCGTGCTACCGCGGTGAGTGGACCCATTGCCTGGGGTATGGCGGTAACTGCCAAGGAAAATGCAGAGACCGGAGCCGGAGTCAGAGCTAGAGCGAGAACAGGAACACTCACACTACAGAGACCAGAGCTGAAGCCGGAGCCAGAACGAGAACAAATCAGGAACCAACCAAAAAAACGGAGACCGGAGCCGAAGCTGGAGCAGGAATAAAAACATGAAATTACCAAAAGTTTAGAGTCGAGTTCCAACCCGATTCCGCCTCCGCCATGAAAAAGGAAAGCGAGAACCAAAAGCAAGAAGCGGAGTTGGAACGAGAATGGGAACAGATCCCAGAACTTAGCAAAAGTTTAATCCTAGGTTCCATCCGATTCCGCCTCCGACAGATGCAAGGAACAACAAAGAAAGCGACCAAGTCTTCAAGGGAAACTAGAATGTTGAGGCAACAATTTCCCAACAGAGACACATTCATTCTACCATGGAGACACTCAATTACAAACACAACTTCAACACTTAATTACAAACACAACCTCAATTGAATTTAACATTCCTATGATTTACAAAGCATGTTCTTTTCCTTAAATCAAAGAATTTTCTTTTCCCTTACAAACTTGTCTTGCACAAATTAATGCACTATTTAATAGCTTGAGACATATATAGCCAAAAAGTCCACTCCTTTCAAGCATATTACATCTTTGTATATATAACATTTCATTTACATTGCATTCAATTCCTTCAGCGGTTGCAAAGATTGCTTGTAATCAATACATGCCATTCACCAATACATCCCACCTACATAAGAAATCTCCCTTGGATCTTTTGATAGGTACCTTCTGGCCCAAACCTTATTGGAGAAGATCAAATTAAACAAGCAACTAAATTTTCTTCATTTAGATTCATCAAATTCATATTGTTTCATTTGGAAACCTCAATGCAACAATAAGCCAAATTGATAGGTACCTTTTGACCCAAACCTTATTGGAGAAGATCAAATTAAACAAGCAACTGAATTTGCTTCATTAAGATTCATCAAATAACTATTGTTTTTTTTGGAAACCTCAATGCAAAAACAAGCCAAATTGATAGGTACCTTCTAACCCAAACCTTATTGGAGAAGATCAAATTAAACAAGCAACTGAATTTGATTCATTTAGATTTATCAAATTCATATTGTTTCATTTGGAAACCTCAATGCAACAACAAGCCAAATTGATAGGTACCTTCTGACCCAAACATTATTGGAGAAGATTAAATTAAATAAGCAACTGAATTTGATTCATTTAGATTCATCAAATTCATATTGTTTCATTTGGAAACCTCAATGCAACAACAAGCCAAATTGATAGGTACTTTCTGACCCAAAACCTTATTGGAGAAGATCAAATTAAACAAGAAACTAAATTTGATTCATTTAGATTCATCAAATTCATATTGTTTCATTTGGAAACCTCAATGCAACAAGCAGCCAAATTGATAGGTACCTTCTGACCCAAACCTTATTGGAGAAGATCAAATTAAACAAGCAACTGAATTTGATTCATTTAGATTCATCAAATTCATATTGTTTCATTTGGAAACCTCAATGCAACAACAAGCCAAATTGATAGGTACTTTCTGACCCAAAACCTTATTGGAGAAGATCAAATTAAACAAGCAATTGAATTTGTTTCATTTACATTCATCAAATTCTTATTGTTTCATTTGGAAACCTCAATGCAAACAAGCACCTGAATTTGCTTCATTTAGATTCATCAAATTCATATTGTTTCATTTGGAAACCTCAATGCAACAACAAGCCAAATTGATAGGTACTTTCTGACCCAAACCTTATTGGAGAAGATCAAATTAAACAAGCAACTGAATTTGATTCATTTAGATTCATCAAAATTCATATTGTTTCATTTGGAAACCTCAATGCAACAACAAGTCAAATTGATAGGTACCTTCTGACCCAAACCTTATTGGAGAAGATCGAATTAATCAAGCAATTGACTTTGCTTCATTTCTTCATCAAATTCATATTGTTTCATTTGGAAACCTCAATGCAACAACAAGCCAAATTGATAGGCACCTTATGACCCAAACATTATTGGAGAAGATCAAATTAAACAAGCAACTAAATTTTCTTCATTTAATGCATGGTTTTTCTAGATTCTTCGTTGTAGATCTATAAACCCAAAAATTTATTGTCCATACATGTACATGTATGTATACATATATGTGTATGTACATGTGTGTACATGTACATATATGCATGTATGTGTGTACATATATGTGTATGTACATGTATGTATGTTTGCATATTATATACATGTGTATGTGTGTATACATGTATACATATGCATATATGTATGCATGTATGTGTGTATGTATGTATGTACATGCATATATGTACATGTATAACATATGTGTGTGTATGTATATATGTGTGTATGTACTTGTGTATGTGTGTATGTATGTGTATGTGTGTATGTATGTACATGCATGCATATGTGATGCAGGAGCATCCAATGGTGTAAGGGCAATCCTACATCACCCAAATATATTTACTTTCATTTAACTTTTTATAGTTGTTGTTGCATTTCTGGATACCCTTTTCGTCAAAGAAGAGTTTCCAACTTTTAGAACTATTTTTCTATTTTTTCTGCTCAACTGCTATTTTTAGCAGTTATGAATTTGAAGGCGTGAGAGGACAGAAATTTACGGGAAGCTTCGGGATAGAAAGATAAGCACTTTGGTGAAAGAATTAGATCAAGATCATTCCCAGATCAAAAGTTATTCAAGTTTCAATTTCTACTTTTTGCCTTATAAAATCTTTGAAGCTAATTTTGAGGTACTTAGAGGCTTCGAATGGGCCTGAAAATTGGCGAAAAATGAAAGTGGTTGGCCTTTAGGCCCCACTTTTTCACAAGAGCTTTCCGAAAAGGTATTATGATTGAAAATCCGACAGCTAGATCTTAAGTTAGGGCTTCCGGAAGTTAGGGCATAATTTGAATGTCGTTTTTGGCTCCAAACGGTGAAACGGGCTATTTAGGGGCTAGTTTCTATTTCTTTTGGGCAGTTTTTGGGGAAAGAAGATCACATACTGCGAAAAGGGGAATTTCTGTAGTTTCTTTCTATAATCTGCATGTAATGCAAAACATGGGGATTTGAGATCCTCTGCATGTAAGAAGTTCATCATTCTGAATATAATAAGATTCTCTGATTTGTGTGTGTATTTTTTGTGTCTCGGGTTGGCGCCCTCATCAATATGTGTATGTGTGTATGTGTGTATGTATGTATATGTGTATAATGTATATATGTGTATGTGTGTATGTATGTATATGTACATACATATGTATGTATGTATGTACATATATGTGCACATACATGTACATGCACGTATGTTCATACATGTGTATGTATGTACATACTTGAATATGTATGTTTAAATATATGTATGTGTGCATGTACATATATATATATTTATGCATACATAAATTCAAGTATTTACATATATACACATATATACATGTATATGTACACACATATATACATGTACATACACATGTATTATTGTATATATATATATATATATATATATATATATATGCGATAGATTTTTTTAAGAGAATTTTTACTCTAGTCCCATTTTTTGGAAAAGAATTTTGATAAGTTTAAATTACAAATGAGCTTATTAAATTGTAATCTTGCACTACGAGCTTTGAGTTGTGAATTGAACTATGATTTACCTATGCTCTTGAACAAAGAATTGATCATGGATCAAAACATGATTTAAGAATATGAGATTTTCTATAAACCATGAGCTTTTCAAATGTTAAATTTAGATTGGGTCCTATGAGGTTGGCCCTAAAATGTGAGAATATGTTTAGAGATAAAATGATAATTTATATATAGGAAATCTTTGACAAGACTAAATTATACAAGGAATTGAAACTTGATTTTTAAATAATTATGCATTGAAAATTTACTTGATTGATATTGTGAGATTCTTGAATATAATTAATGGTTAATTTTATGTTTTTTATCTAATGAATTAATGGTAGATAATTTTCTTTCCCAATCTATATTTAATGGGATCACATAGAATTTTTAAACGGTTTTAATTATAAAGGGTTAAAAGCCAATTTTGCAACTTTTATAAAATTTCATTTTTGTTAGGTAAATCTATTATCATTTCCATTTGTGTTCCAAACATACGTTTGATATTTTGATTACCTAGATATATAGATGATCTATTTAAAATGCATATATATATAAATACACACATACACATAGATCTATTCAAAAGATTGTACTTTAAATTTATATATATATTTGTTCTAGTTTTGAAATTTGATTTAAATTCAAGTTTAATGTATGTGTTGTTCATGTATATTTTGTTTTAATGATATGCAGATCTCTAGATTTATATTTACATCTATATATATCATGGTCGATGAGGGATCTCACCATTCCCCTATTGGGAAATTGTTGCCTCAACATTCTGGTTTCCCTTGAAGACTTGGTTGCTTTCTATGTTGTTCTTTGGTTCTGTCGGAGGCGGAATCGGGATGGAACCTGGCATTGAACTTTTGCTAAGTTTCGGGTTATGTTCTCGTTCCTGTTCTGGCTCGGCTTCCTACTTTTGGTTCTTGATTTCCTTTTTTTTGGCAGAGGTGGAATCGGGTTGGAACTCTGCGCTGAACTTTCAATAAATTCCTGGTTTTGTTCCCGCTCCGGCTCTGGCTCCGGTCTCCGTTTGCTTGGTTGGTTCCCTGTTCCCATTCTGGCTCTGGCTCTGGCTCTGGCTCTGGTCTTTGTGTTTGTCTTGGCGGCTACCGCCATATCGCAGGCGATGGGTCCACTCACCATGGTAGCATGGTGGGACCGCCTGCGGTTGGGTCTGGTGGTTACCACCATACCACGACCAGTCAAGTGACTGACTGCGATGGCTGCGGTAAGACCACTAGCGGCCTGGCTGGTGGTTACCACCATACTGTAGCCAGTCAAGTGACTGATCGCAGTGGCCATGGTAAGGCCACCTACGGTCAGCCAAGATGGCTTACTGCCATACTGTGGGGCATGTTGGTTAGGGTTGCGGTAGCGCGGTAGGAGCTCAGGGTAGAGTTTGACCGAGTTGAACTCGGTGGCAGTGCGATAGGCGAATGATGGGTTGGCACATGGCCGGTCATCTGCTTCTGGTTGGTTGAAGACAAAGGTGGGCTAGAGCTCGAAGGATCTCGGATGGCTTACTTCCATATCGCAAGGCGTGTTGGTCTGGGTAGTGGTAGTGCGGTAGATGGCGGGGTGAGCTCGGGCGAGCTCACCACCATACTGTGACAGGGTTGTTTGAGCTCAGCGGTAGTGCGGTGGAGGCAGAATGTGCTTGAGACTCAGTTGACCGAGTTGGACCGATTTGACCGATAGTCAGCAGCGATAAGCGAATGAAATTGCAACACATGGAAAGTTCTTTGAGATCCCATTGGCTAGAGAGTTATTTCCTAATTGTGATAGAGCTGTATTACTGATGGAAGGTTGATGGACTCGTCTGAGCCGAGTTAATGATTGTGTGGCTCGATGCAACTGTATAAGCGATACACATTATCAGGGAATGGTCAGTGCTTGCAGGTGGATGATTCATTATCTTGTTGACCGTTGCAGGCAGGGACGGGCTGAACAGGTATGCACATGGTGTAAGATTATAAATAATCTTGTGTGTAGTTCGAGTAAGAAGATGAGCCATATCAGAGAGAGGTTGAGAGTGTTCGAGTTGTTCAACAGTGAACACTTTGACTCTTGGATCTGATAGGATATGAACTTATGAGGCCAAGAGGCTGGGCTGGCCATGAGGCTAGCTG
Source organism: Sequoiadendron giganteum (assembly GCA_007115665.2). Lineage (NCBI taxonomy): Eukaryota > Viridiplantae > Streptophyta > Pinopsida > Cupressales > Cupressaceae > Sequoiadendron > Sequoiadendron giganteum. Next base: position 428,528,818 of record CM021108.1, on the reverse strand, counting down.
TGATAGTCTATGAGAGGAGCTGAAGGGAATCTATTTTCTATTCTATGTTGCCTGTATCTTTTTCCAGATGAACAAGATGTAATATCCTAAAGAGCATAGCTTTGGTTTTGTATTAAGATGTTTTATTATTTGATCATTTCTTATTGAGTGATACAAACTATGTGTGTTAAGAGATGTAATTTCCTTGATGTTATACTTGGCATGCTTTGATTAAAATAATGTTGGTTTATTATGACATGATTATTGCTTATGGGTTTTATTAATGATGGAAGTGTCAGTTTGGTGATACTGTATTGGTGAAGGGGACAGGATTGCACCACTCGCTTGCGAGCGCCCTGCGATTCTGTGATTTCCTCTTCACGGTGTATTTTATAATGATTTTATATGCATGTGCTATTGATGCCTTGGATACAGGTTTGCAGGTACATGACATCGACTCCACCTAGCTTCATAGGTTTGAGCATGTCGACTCAACAGTATGATGATTGGGAGATAGTAGCTAGGTTACCTGTGTCAAGTTTATACCCTAACCCTAGTAGGTCGTTAGTTGAGTCTGTTGTGTCTTTGGTGCTTGTTTTAATATTATTTAATTCAGAAGGGCTCTTGAGTATGGAAATAAATGCTTAGAGTTATTGCTTTAAATAGTGTTGATATTTACTTAAATTAAAACTATACATTGTGATAGAAGTTTTTATTTAAGTTGATTAATTAAATTTGATTTATTTAATTAATTAAATTTAATCCTATGGGTTGAATTTATTTATTAAATAATTAAAATTAATTAATTAATTAAGTTGTTGAGAATATTAAAAGAAAAGGGGAGATTAATTTAATTGTAAATTGTAAATTTCAATTAGTTTTAATTAATTTCAATTTGGAATTAAATTGTAATTAGAAATTATTTCAACATGCAAAAGGCTTTGAGAAAATATTTGATTGTTGAAAAGATATTTTGAATGTGACATGTGTGTGAGAAGAATTGATTATTTACTCTTGGTTGAGATATTATTTTTGGAGAGGAATTGAATTGGAAAAAAGGGAGAGAGGTTTCTTCACAGGAGAATTTTGGAGAGGAAAAGATATTATTTTTTGAAAGAGGTTTTTTGCTGAAAATTGATAAAAAATATAAGGGGTTTTCAAGAATCTTGGGGGTTTTTCTATGTTTTTACATCTTCCTGGAAGTGGTGATTTTGGGAGAAGCTTTGGAAATTGATCTCTGAAGGGGAGGCTCTGCTTCAACTTTCTTTTCTTCAAGCTTCAGGAAAACAGGTTCCTTCAAGTTTTAATTTATTTATTTTAATTGTTGAGAAAGATTATTTGTACAAAAGTTAATTTTGTAGAAGCTTTGCTTAAAATGGTTTAATTGAGATTGAAAGATTTCCCGTGCAAGATTTTTTGTGTTTTGGTTGTGGAAAAGAATCTATGATTTAAAAACTTATATAAGTTTTGAAAGCTAATTTAGAGGAAAGAGATTTTTTTAATCTTTTGGGGTTTGTTTAAATCTGTCTGTAGAAGTTTTGTTAAATTTTATTATGAGAAAATCTGTGTGACTTGATTGAAATTGAAACCTTTTCATAGAATTAAGAAAACGATTAGTGTATTTGTGAAGACTCCCCTATAGAAAAATTGGTTGTTCAATTAAAATTTGCCTGTGAATGGCTTTGTTCAAAAATTTTCCCCCAATTTGTTTTATTGTATAAACTCAATAAATATATATATATATATGTGAAAATATAAATATATATTATTTATATATATATCTCCACATATATAAAATTATATATATATTTATTTTAAATGTAATGTTTATTTTTAAATCCATTTAAATCGCCGTACGACGAATGTTATTCAAACGGATTCTTGAAATGCGAAATTGTTTTGATGCAAATCCCGAAATATTTATTAAAAAATATTTTTTATGTGAAAAAAATCCGGTTGTATTATAGTTGATGGGAGGTCAAAGCCTTTCCCACCGCCTAGAGTCCTTGTTGGGGGGTGCGGCTATCATGGGACAACACACCCACCACTTGGGGGGACACGCTGTCACATGGCAACACTACCCTCCCTAGATCCCGGGTGGCCGACTGTACCAGGTACAGTCTAGCGCCCATGGTCGATGTTTGTTTTTCTTTATTATTATAAAATCCGCATCCCTTTGGTATGGAATTTAATTCGGTTAATCTTAAATTTGGTTTTGTTTTATAAAATTCGCTTTATCAAGTTCGTTTTTAATGAATTCGCCATTCATTAATTTATTTTTATTAATTTGTTTTATTAAATTGTTCTTTTTAATAAATTTGTTTATTTGGAATTTCGGATTTGAAAGGTTATTAAATGTAAAATATATTGTGTATACATATATTTTGTGTATATATATATTTGTTATATTTATATTATTGTTTTAAGTATAAAATGATGAGACAAATAATGTTATGGAAATTTATGAATTATATGTATATTTATTTTCCAAATGTAATTTAAAAGAAAAGATTGCATGCATGATTATTAAAATAGAGGAAATACGTAAGCGTTAGTTATAAATATTTGCATGGAACTGAAAATTAGATAACTAGATTGGTTACTTCTGATAAATAGATGCATGTTCGAGTTCAAGTTGAAGTTAATTTCAATATGAAGAATTCTTGTAATAATGTTATTGTTTTCGTTTAAATAGACATTGGATTAGATGCATGTAAATGCATGTATTAGGTGAAATTAAATAATGTGTTTTTGGAAAAGAGAAAATTATAATTTATTTAAATGATGTAATCCGTTTGAGGAAATAGATATTTTATTAGTATTAAAATTGAGTGAATTGGAATAATAAATGGAATGATGTTCTTATAGTTGTTCAAGTTAAACTGAGATATTTGAAGAGTCGGTCAGTTAATTGGATGAATTTTCTCCTTCGTCTTTATAAGGGTTCTTATTAAATTGGAGAAAATTGTGTAATTTGTCTTATTATTCTACTTATCATTGAATGTGAAAGGATTTAGTAAATCCAAATCTTAGATTTGATTAATCGTGTTGATTGCCTATGAGGTTCGTGGGAAATGGTTAGTGTGATGTTTGTCTATGTTTGGAAGAGGCTTTTTAATTAATTAGTTAAATTGGAATATTTGCATGGTGCGAATTGTTATAAGTCATTTCGTTGACTGTATGCAAGGTTGTGATAAATTAGAATGTTGTAAACATTAAACTATTATGCCTCTATATTGTGTTTGAGGTATCTTCTGTGGTATTTAGGGGTTATTGAAAAGAGGTATTAGATGAGGTATTGTAAGTCTTCCTATTGGGGTATTTTAAATTTGTGAGTTATCATTTCATGGTCTTGCCTTTTGTAGTTCTCTACAGTAGTAAGGTTTGTCATTTTCAGTGAGTCACCCGGTTTCTAGGAATGGGGAATGGTTTGTTCTTCTTTGAATGGATTGTTAGATATTTTGTACCTCCTTAGTTTGGAGTGGTGATGAATCACATGATAACCGTAGGAGGGTGAAGCTCAATGGGGACCGAGATCTGGAATGATCTAACGGATAACTCATGTACCTTGAGTGACATTTCTCCTAGGTTAGTTGTATGTATAGGTTACTGGAGTGTCATAATATTAAACTCTGATTTCAATGAAATCATGAGTTAGTGTTGTACTTGTGGTAATTTTGTTTAGTGTTGAGCCATTTGGTGACTAGAGGTTGTAGTGATTGTTCTTGTATCCATGCTACTGTCTCCTAGCATGGGGGGTGGGCCTTCGGGTACCACTTGGTTGGGAGGAACGTGCGCCCTACGCCATTGGGTCCCCTTTTGATTTGCAGATTGAGTTGCAAAGTTTTCTAGTGGAGAGTTTGCAGTGGTTTCATTCTTTAGATTAGGCTTTCTCTTTACTTCAGTATAGCTCTTGTAATTATTATTCCCCTCATTTGTTTAGGAGGAGGAATCTTGTAATTGTAATAGTTAGGTTTGATCTACCTCATTCCGCGAATGAGTATTGTAATCTACTTTTAAGTTAATGTAATCTAGAACCTATTATATGTTATCCTAGTGTTAGAATCTTTAATGCTTATAAGTATGTGAAATTAAATGTATGGTTAATATTTTAATAATGCTTTATGTGCAAGTGGTGTGTATGTTTGGTAATCGATATAATCTAGTCACGTTACCTTAGAGGTTGTTGCGAAGTGTTGTGCATCTTCTTTGTTAATAATGCACTTTTAAGAAAAAAAATTGTACGCTTCCGCATTGAGTTGCAACTTCCTTTAGGGTCCCGTGGTTGGGCATTACACATGGTATCAGAGCCCCAGGTTCATACACTGGATCCTTTGGGTACATTTGTGTCCACTATGTTGTCCTTGTTAATTTGTTAGTGGAGTATTAAGTGATCACATGCTCATGGATTTTACGTAGCATGATGTTCTCTGAGAAAGAGTGTAGCGTGTATGTAACCTGATATAAGGTTATGGTTGGAAAGTTATGATACGTATCCCATGGGTTATGAAATTGGATATTCCTGTGGGACTGTGTATGTAGTTGTACTCCCTTGTAAATGTAAGAAACCAATAACAGTATCTTGTTTGAAAGTTGTGGAAACCCGTACTTGCTTTGTGTATCCATGTGATGGTGTTACTTGGTACCCATCCATGGAGAAAAGTCACATTTTGGTGTGGGATTAACCATACCATTATGTGTGTTTGCATGTTTGTAACCTGATTGAGGGCCAACCTAGGTGTGGTTGAAACTTATATATAGAAGTAACCAAAAGTAGCTCTTTTTCTTTTGGTTCACTAGATCCTTAATCTGTGAAGGGATAGTAGTAGTCACAAGTTTCTTGGGTGGAGTGTGTAGCGTACGCATATTACGGCGTAGAGCATCTCGGATCAACCAATCTCAAGGAATCGTACCCACTACTTTCCCTTATGTTGGATCAGGATACTTGATCCATATGTGTTAGCCTAATCCCCATAGATTTGAGTATTGCAACATGGTTGTTAGTTATGCCTAGATGTCTATAGAGACATTAATATGGCATTATAGCGAGTTAACCTCGTCTGTATGAGAGGTGAAGCTCGATAGCCCCATAGTGATATTATCGTATTGCATTATGTATATGCACCCTATTTGCATGTGTTCTGACATGATGCAAGAGATATGATGCCACACCCTACTCATGTTCCGACATAGTGATGGTGATGATGCCGTGTTACACGATGCCACGTGTTGAGACACGTGAAGGCGCATTATGAGATTTTCTTTGTTAGCCTACTTGTGCGATGAGCGTTATGGGGCCTCGAACACCTATAGAGGGATCCTCATGATTGTCTTGACTATGTTGGTTAGGTAGCATATGGGTTGATCCTAGCCACGTATACCTTTGGCTATAGCGAGTTCTTATGTGTGTCTTCTCCACGGGGTATCACATGTGGGGTGAGTTCTGTGCATGCTTATTTCCATGGACCCAGAGACACACTGCCACGTGGCATGCGACCAGTATGTGCCTTCTCCGACTGGTGTATGACCAGGTAGAGTGATGACATTTTCTTTAGTCATGGATACACTCTAGTCATGTGGATATCGTGCTTATTCTGCATCACATGAGGGCTATTATCATTCTAGCTGGATGTTGTTTCCTCCTTCCTCGTTGATGGCTAGTATTTAGTCACATAGTGTTGTATAGTGCAATTTTAAAGATTATGAACTTTCTTTGGGTTATTGATGATTTTTCAGTTGATTGTGACGGCCGACAGTTTGTTATATTTGATTGTGAAGGTTTAGCCACAATTTGTGATCTTATTTTCTTATAATGCTAATGGTTATATATTTGATTCAGTGTTGAAATTATGCGCATTATTGCCTTATTGTTGAAATGGAACTTTAATTTTGTGACACCCCAAAACCGGGTAAACAAAAAATTTTCTATTTTCACTAATAAGATACAAGGAAATACAATTAAACGACAAAGTAAATAACTTTTCTTTTCATTCTAATTGAACATTTCATCATAAAGAAATAAAAGACATGATACATCATTGTTCTATTTTCCAAGTAAATAACAGAGTACGCTTTCATGATTACTTTTCTTCAAAATAAAAAGCAAGGTAAGAATCTTACAAGTTTCAAACATAGCTCGGAAGCTTTTGAGCAAATAGGAATAAGACTGTCCAGGATCTTCCCTTTCAAACCTTGGTTCATCAGAAGTCTTAAGGTGGAGGGGAAACATCACTCAGGTGCTTTTCCACCAACCACGGACTTATATTGCGGTCCCCCGCACGTTTACTGTTAAGTAGACGGCCCTCCCTTCTTCGAGGAGATTGGTTGGGTAACCGGTTCTGTATGACCAACTGAGCATAGTGTGTAATCCTACATAACTAAATCCTTGTGTCCTCACAATCTCAATCTAGCATGTAACCTGGATTACTGTGAACTGACAGTGTAATTCGTCTCACAGTCTAAGTGGACGTTAGGTATACTACACTACTTTGGCCAAAGCATTTCGGCAGTACTTATACTGACGGTCATCTATCACTTGCACTAAGTCAGGTTTGGTTTGACTTAAGGCTGCCTTATCCTACGCGTAGGTTGAGTCCTTCAGTGGGTAGTCAATCACCCTAGACTTCCTACTTCAACTACTTAAACAGGAAATGGAGTACAGTCAACAAGGGGTCCCTCTGGTACTTCCCAACATGGAAATCTTTATCCATGGAGTACGTAGCTTTCTCTAGTTAACCTATTTAACTCTAAAGCTTTAGACTACCTTGGTTCTGAATCCACCCTCATCCTAGTATTAATAACTAATCCCTTTCCTTTACTTAAGGAATTCAAGCAGTATTCAAGCAATACAAATTATAAGGTACTTTACTAAAAGTAAACAAATATTTCCCTTTCAAATTCATCTATGATTTCAAACTGATTCGTTTCAACATGCTTTTAAGTTATTCCAATTCATCAAGTTCTCTAAGCTATTTCAAAAGCTTTTCTAAGGAAATTAAACTATTCCCCAATTTGACCAGCTCTTTAAGCTATCTCTTAAATTCAATAAGCCTTTTCTAAGGAATTAAACTATTCCCAATTCAGCAATTTCATAGAACATAGAGGTTTCTTATTATTTTTCCTTTCATAAAGCAAGACATAATCAAGCAATCTAATCATACATTTTAAAATAAATGACAGAAAATCTATCAACATATATCTCATGCCTGATTTCCTTTTGCGTATGAGCTTGATCGGTAGCTTCAATCCTTGCTCCACCGTCCTTCGCAGCCTTCTCTCAGCTTAAGCAAATACTACTTTCAGGTAAATGCAAAAAGTTGTTCTCAGCAATACTGTCTCAATTGCAAATGATTTTCACAAAATGGCAATGGCTTTCACAAAAATGGCAATGGCTCTCATAAAATGACAATGGCTTTCATAAAATGGCAATGGCTCTCATAAAATGACAATGGCTTTCATAAAATGGCAATGGCTCTCATAAAATGACAATGGCTTTCATAAAATGGAATTTCAAAACACAGAAATACCACAGCACTGTATTTCGAATTTTCCAAGGCAAGGAGAGTGAATGAAAAATTGAGTGTTTTTCAACAATGAGTGAGAACCTATTTATAGGTTTCGAATTCTCATGTTTCCTACCTTGTAGGCATGAGAATTCGACACCTCTCATTTTGAAAATGTCAAAATCCGCAGTGGCAGTCGAATAGCCAAACACACAGCAAAAGAGTTGATGATTCAACATATTTTCAAAGAATGTTTCAACTATCATATGACGAATTCATGAAGCATCCACGTACAGGTTTAGTCACTGGGAAAAGCCCTCAAAAATGGCGAACTGAAAGAACAAATGGCGTTTGAATTTTACTGCTGAAAACGTCAAGGGTTACGCACAGACAGTTCAGGCCTCCTTCCACCCACGCGTCCCAGACCGGTGGCGTTCAAGCATCCGCGACCAAGTCTAAGATACGCGAGCTGGGCGCGGTTCAATCTCCATTGTTTTCCATTGTTTTCTGGTTCAAACAGTCGCGCGATTTCTTCCCATGAAGAAATCCGCGATTTTTCAGTTTATTCAAACATTAACTTTAAATCTTTAAAAAGTCTATAGTTCATACTTACATTTCCTTAAATGATTTTTATAAATTTCCATTGGTCTTTACAAAATTTCGAAATTCTTTTTCCTTTTAATATTTTCCAAGTATTTCAATATTTCGAATTTCCTTTGTATGGTTTGCAAAGTATTTACCAAAGACTATGAAAGTCTTATTACCTTTATTTCCAAAGGTAAATAAACTCAAATACCTTTATAAGATAAATGTAAATTTAAATGCCAAAGATTATAGTTTATATAAAATCTTTCCAAAGTTTTAGATATTTTAATATTCTCATTAAAATGTATTAATATATTTTGTATTATATTCAATACAATATTATTATAGTTTTTAACTTACCTTTCTTTAAATATATAAATATATCTATATAATATTCAAATATTATATTAGATATATTAATATATTATATTATCGATAAAACTATAATAACATTGATATTAAATATATTATTAAATATATTAATTAACTTACCCAGTTTACACTTAAATATATCTATACATGTTTATTTTCAAATCTCCAATTACGTGTATTATAGGCCAGTCAGAGCACCTCTAATAGACGTAATTGCATAAACACGTATTTATACATTTAACTGTAAATTCCAGGCATCAGTAACTTATCAGTTCACATTTCACATTCAAGGCTCACAGAACAGTAAGTCAGTCAATCAAGGAACACCACTCATAAAGCATGAAGAAGTAATCATAACTCCTAAGCCTAAGGATGACTTATCATGACAACTTAATCTGACTCAGTTCCTAAAATCCTTAGTGAAGTGTGTGTATGCTCATACGATCAACTTTACCGGTTAGTCGACCAAGTTCCTCTTCCCGAGTGATATTTCCCCTCCACCTGGAGGAATAGCTCCTGTTCCTGCATCCATGGCACAAAACCACGGCAGTCAAATGCTCACAATATTTGCAGTATATATAAATCAAATATATAAAACAAGACTAATTACTTTCCTCTATTCATTGTTTTATTCAAGAATAACATCAATCAAGAATACAGAATGAGCCAAACATAACATGTAAACAGGATTTCATATTGACAACAAAGTTCAATCACATTTATTCATTCAAAACCTTCCTTACAATCAGAATGCTCTAAGCATTACTAGAATAGTAACTATACAAATTCCGGGGTGTAACAAATTTGATCTTCTTTATGAACTTGGTTGGCTAAGCTAGTTATCTTTGTTTTTTTCAATGTCAGCTATGTGTCGTATTGTGATTCCTCTCCAAGGTTGTATGAGGCAAAATTGGTGAGTGTGTATGAGGAAGTAGACGCAAGAAACGTAGAGGATGGGGGTATGTGAGGCTGTTATGCAGCTAGAACCCACTACTCACCTATGTGTGATGACTATCTCTCGGAGGCTAATTCCCTTACACAACAAGAGACAAGTCATTGTGGTCTTGTTTGGATGGTCTCACCTTTCATGTGGCCTAACACCATCAAACCACTGATAGTGATGTTGATATTTGTTGGTGATGGTTTTATGTTCTTGGTTCATGGATTCTTCTATCATGAATTGGTATGCTATTTTACGGTGTCCTGATGGACCCCTGTGTGACCTTATGTTGTGATTTCCGCTGTTGTTTGTTGGTATGTATATGTATCATGCATGTTTAATCATGGGTATGGTGCTTTATCTCTGAGTTTTTGTATGTTATTATGCCCCTTGGTTGTGACTCCTTTCGTGGGTTGTGTGTATAAGATGTTTGGTAGAGGTGATCATGGAGACGATCGTCAGAGCTCTTCTTCTTTGAGTCCCCACTAGCAAAATTGTGTGGCACGTTTGGTTCCTTGATTATGTACTTTGCTAGAGGAATTCCTTACCGAGTTTGGCTCTGGACAAGAGTGTGGTATGCAACCACAAAATTCAGAACCTAAGCCTAAGAAGTCACAACCTCAGCTTGGTGGTAGTGGTTCCTGAATTAGAAAGGACCAAAACTGGAGGCATAAAGAGTGCTTCCATTTGGAGTGGTTGGCACAATGTGCGAAGGATGTAGTGGGTAAAGGTACAAGATGTTACAATTGCGGCCAACAGGGTCACTTAGTGAGACAGTGTTCTCAGAGGAACACACTTGGAATCAGTCAGAGATCGGCAATTACTATGCCAACAAGGAATGGTGCAGGAAGGACTTGTGGAGCGAGTGCAGCGGTTGATCATCATCAGATAGAGCATTAGGGTACAAATGTGAAGATTACTGGAAGTGGACAAGCAGCTATTTTGGGAGCTCATGAAAATCCTGCAGTACAGGAGGTCGAGGAAGTGCCTTCAATGTTATTTCCTTTGCCTTGATTCTTGATATGTTAGAATATGTGTTTTGAGACTATGTGATTGTTTAGTTTGACAATATATTTGGCTATAAGGATTATAACTCTGGATATTGTTACTTTTATGTTGGTTTGTGTAGTGGTTCAGTGTTGGAACCATGGATTATGTGTGTTTGGTGAAATTTTGTAATGGGGGTTTTTGCAGGCTTCCAGGAGTAAGCCTGACCCTAGGGGGGGAGAATGTAACACCCCTCTGTTTTGCTTTTATGTTAGATTAAGATGTTTTATTATTTGATCATTGCTTATTGAGTGATACGAACTATGTTTGTTAAGTGATGTAATTTCCTTGATGTTATACTTGACATGCTTTGATTAAAATAATGTTGGTTTATTATGACATGATTATTGCTTATGGGTTTTATTAATGATGGAAGTGTCAGTTTGGTGATACTGTATTGGTGAAGGGGACAGGATTGCACCACTCGCTTGCGAGTGCCCTACGATTCTGTGATTTCCTCTTCACGGTGTATTTTATAATGGTTTTATATGCATGTGCTATTGATGCCTTGGATACAGGTTTGCAGGTACATGACATCAACTCCACCTGGCTTCACAGGTTTGAGCATGTCAATCCAACGGTATGATGATTGGGAGATAGTATCTAGGTTACCTATGTCAATTCTATACCCTAACCCTAGCAGGTCGTCAGTTGAGTCTGTTGTGTCTTTGGTGCTTTTTTTAATATTATTTAATTCGGAAGGGCTCTTGAGTATGGAAATAAATGCTTAAGAGTTATTGCTTTAAATAGTGTTGATATTTATTTAAATTAAAACTATACATTGTGATAGAAGTTTTTATTTAAGTTGATTAATTAAATTTGATTTATTTAATTAATTAAATTTAATCCTATGGGTTGAATTTAGTTATTAAATAATTAAAATTAATTAATTAATTAAGTTGTTGAGAAAATTAAAAGAAAAGGGGAAATTAATTTAATTGTAAATTGTAAATTTCAATTAGTTTTAATTAATTTCAATTTGGAATTAAATTCTAATTAGAAATTATTTCAACATGCAAAAGGCTTTGAGAAAATATCTGATTGTTGAAAAGATATTTTGAATGTGACATGTGTGTGAGAAGAATTGATTATTTACTCTTGGTTGAGATATTATTTTTGGAGAGGAATTGAATTGGAAAAAAGGGAGAGAGGTTTCTTCACAGGAGATTTTTGGAGAGGAAAATATATTATTTTTTGAAAGAGGTTTTTGGCTGAAAATTGATAAAAAACAAAGGGGTTTTCAAGAATCTTGGGGGTTTTTCTATATTTTTACATCTTCCTGGAAGTCGTTATTTTGGGAGAAGCTTTGGAAATTGATCTCTAAAGGGGAGGCTCTGCTTCAACTTTCTTTTCTTCAAGCTTCAGGAAAGCAGGTTCCTTCAAGTTTTAATTTATTTATTTTAATTGTTGAGAAAGATTATTTGTACAAAAGTTAATTTTGTAGAAGCTTTGCTTAAAATGATTTAATTGAGATTGAAAGATTTCCCATGCAAGATGTTTTGTGTTTTGGTTGTGGAAAACAATCTGTGATTTAAAAACTTATATTAGTTTTGAAAGCTAATTTAGAGGAAAGAGATTTTTGTAATCTTCTGGGGTTTGTTTATATCTGTGTGTAAAAGTTTTGTTAAATTTTACTATGAGAAAATCTATGTGACTTGATTGAAATTGAAACCTTTTCATAGAATTGAGAAAACGATTAGTGTATTTGTGAAGATTCCCCTATAGAAAAATTGGTTTTTCAATTAAAATTTGCCTGTGAATGGCTTTGTTCAAAAACTTTTCCCCAATTTGTTTTATTGTATAAACTCAATAAATATATATATATATATATGTGAATATATAAATATATATTATTTATATATATATCTCCACATATATAAAATTATATATATTTATATTTATTTTAAATGTAATGTTTATTTTTAAATCCATTTAAATCGTCGTACGACGAATGTTATTCAAACGAATTCTTGAAATGCAAAATTGTTTTGATGCAAATCCCGAAATCTTTATTAAAAAATATTTTTTATGTGAAAAAAATCCGGTTGTATTGTGGTTGGTGGGAAGGTCAAAGCCTTTCCCACCGCCCACAGTCCTTGTTGGGGGGTGCGGCTATCATGGGACATCGCGCCCACCACTTGGGGGGACACGCTGTCACATGGCAGCGCTGCCCTCCCTGGATCCTGGGTGGCCGACTGTACCAGGTACAGTCCAGCGCCCATGGTGGATGTTTGTTTTTCTTTATTATTATAAAATCCACATCCCTTTGGTATGGAATTTAATTTGGTTAATATTAAATTCGGTTTTGTTTTATAAAATTCGCTTTATCAAGTTCATTTTTAATGAATTCGCCATTCATTAATTCATTTTTATTAATTCATTTTATTAAATTGTTCTTTTTAGTAAATTCGTTTATTTGGAATTTTTGATTTGAAAGGTTATTAAATATAAAATATATTGTGTATACATATATTTTGTGTATATATATATTTGTTATATTTATATTATTGTTTTAAGTATAAAATGATGAGACAAATAATGTTATGGAAATTTATGAATTATATGTATATTTATTTTCCAAATGTAATTTAAAAGAAAAGATTGCATGCATGATTATTAAAATAGAGGAAATACGTAAGCGTTAGTTATAAATATTTGCATGGAACTGAAAATTAGATAACTAGATTGGTTACTTCTGATAAATAGATGCATGTTCGAGTTCAAGTTGAAGTTAATTTCAATATGAAGAATTCTTGTAATAATGTTATTGTTTTCGTTTAAATAGACATTGGATTAGATGCATGTAAATGCATGTATTAGGTGAAATTAAATAATGTGTTTTTGGAAAAGAGAAAATTATAATTTATTTAAATGATGTAATCCGTTTGAGGAAATAGATATTTTATTAGTATTAAAATTGAGTGAATTGGAATAATAAATGGAATGATGTTCTTATAGTTGTTCAAGTTAAACTGAGATATTTGAAGAGTCGGTCAGTTAATTGGATGAATTTTCTCCTTCGTCTTTATAAGGGTTCTTATTAAATTGGAGAAAATTGTGTAATTTGTCTTATTATTCTGCTTATCACTAAATGTGAAAGGATTTAGTAAATCCAAATCTTAGATTTGATTAATCATGTTGATTGCCTATGAGGTTCGTGGGAAATGGTTAGTGTGATGTTTGTCTATGTTTGGAAGAGGCTTTTTAATTAATTAGTTAAATTGGGATATTTGCGTGGTGTGAATTGTTATAAGTCATTTCGTTGACTGTATGCAAGGTTGTGATAAATTAGAATGTTGTAAACATTAAACTATTATGCCTCTATATTGTGTTTGAGGTATCTTCTGTGGTATTTAGGGGTTATTGAAAAGAGGTATTAGATGAGGTATTGTAAGTCTTCCTATTGGGGTATGTTAAATTTGTGAGTTATCATTTCATGGTCTTGCCTTTTGTAGTTCTCTACAGTAGTAAGGTTTGTTGTTTTCAGTGAGTCACCCGATTTATACGAACGGGGAATGGTTTGTTCTTCTTTGAATGGATTGTTAGATATTTTGCACCTCCTTAGTTTGGAGTGGTGATGAATCACATGATAACCATAGGAGGGTGAGGCTCAATGGGGGCCGAGATCTGGAATGATCTAACAGGTAACTCATGTACCTTGAGTGACATTTCTCCTAGGTTAGTTGTATGTATAGGTTACTGGAGTGTCATATTGTTAAACTCTGATTTCAATGTAATCTTGAGTTAGTGTTGTACTTGTGGTAGTTTTGTTTAGTGTTGAGCCATTTGGTGACGAGAGGTTGTAGGGATTGTCCTTGTATCAATGCTACTGTCTCCTAGCGTGGGGGGTGGGCCTTCAGGTAGCACTTGGTTGGGAGGAATTGCGCCCTATGCCATTGGGTCCCCTTTTGATTTGCAGATTGCATTGCGAAGTTTTCTAGTGGAGAGTTTGCAGTGGTTTCATTCTTTAGATTAGGATTTCTCTTTACTTTAGTATAGCTCTTGTAATTATTATTCCCCTCATTTGTCTAGGAGGAGGAATATTGTAATTGTAATAGTTAGGTTTGATCTACCTCATTCCGTAAATGAGTATTGTAATCTACTTTTAAGTTAATGTAATCTAGAACCTATTATATGTTATCCTAGTGTTAGAATCTTTAATGCTTATAAGTATGTGAAATTAAATGTATGGTTAATATTTTAATAATGCTTTATGTGCAAGTGGTGTGTATGTTTGGTAATCGATGTAATATTGTCATGTTACCTTAGAGGTTGTTGCAAAGTGTTGTGCATCATATTTGTTAATAATGCACTTTTAACAAAAAAAATTGTATGCTTCCGCGTTGAGTTGCAACTTCCTTTAGGGTCCCATGGCGGGGCATTACAAGTGAGCTGAATATTTTGGAGGTGGGGTTTTTTACCTGAAAAGGTTTTCCACACCTATATCTATTTGTTCATAGTTTTATCTTTTATGCTTATCTGTTTGTGTTGAATCTGTTATTTGTATGCATCCACTTCTCTCAGAGAATCAATGGAGGATCAACTGTGTCTGTTTCCACTTTATGGCATAGTTGTTTGTGTCTTTGATGTGATTTTGAATTGAAATTACTAAGGCACTACTGTCTTAGATGCATATCTTGATGACAGACCAAATCCGTATCGCCAACAAGCGGTATCAGAGCTAGTAGCTTGTTGCTCATGATACTAGCAAGTGGTATGAAAGCATGTCTTTGCTGAAGTTATGGGTTTTCTCCTATGAAGATTTCTTAGCCTGGAAAGCTTGAGGAAGTCTAGAGAAATCGATTGGTGATTAATCCTTCGATGAGTGAAAGTGTGTGCTTCATTGATTCAACACACAGTTTTGAAAGATGTTGGAGATGATTGGAGTTGGTCATGTTGTGGCAACATGGTCTGAGGCTCCTGGCTCGTAGGAAAGTTCCTGATGCAAAGGGCGTGAGATGTGCTTGTGGTTGTGTTGCAACAAAGCATGGTTTCATACAGGGGCTCTGTGTGAGAGGTTCCTTGGCGGTATGGAGTTTCTTTTGTTGTTGTTCATCCATGGAGCATTTAGCTTGTGCTGGGTGTTTTGACCTAGTACTGAAGTCAGTTTCTCTGGTGCTCTGATTGCATGGAGGCTATGAAGTGACCTTGGTGGTCTGCAGCCTTTGGATAGCCTGGCTCTCTCGTTTGCTTGTGCATGACTGTGGCATTGGAATTGGTCTAAAATGGACCTGTTGTTCTTGTGTGCCTATTTCTTGTACTTTCATGGTTCAGATTCATGTCGTTGGCTCTAGAGGTTTTGTGTAGATTTTCCTAAAAATTCTATGACGCATGTTCATGTTTCTTTTCATTATTCTGGTTAACTATGATGGTTGTGTGTAGACTCCTAAGTCGTCCAGATGAGCAATGAATATGGAGATGCGTGGGTGTTTTATAAACACTGTGGTTTTGTAGGTTTTACACGGTCAAGGAAAACATACATTGTGTGGAGCTGTTGTTCGCTATTTTTAAGATCCTGGTTTGGGGCGTGACTGGATGAGATAGCTGCAGTTCGACTAGTCTTGAGGAGGGTTTCTTCTTTGTATAAGAGTGTTGGTATGTGTTTTCTTTCAACATTCCTGTGGTGTTGCTTGTTGGTCACCTAGACTATGGTGCTTGAGTTGTGGACGTGTTTGGAAAATCGGATCTGTTGCTGATCTGGTGTTTGGGTCATGCTTGTTTGCTTTGGTTGTTCTCTTTGATCATCTCATTTTTGCAGTTTCTAGTGCAATAATAGATTTGTAGGTTTCATTTGGTTGCATCCACAGGTTGTGAAATGTTATAGGTTGTCCTTACCTACATGTTTGTTGTGAGACAACTCGGAATTGGATTGTCAATATCCATGAGGTTGTGACTGTGTGGTGTAGATCTGTTAGCTGACCTTGTCTATGGTCACTTGTGCATTGGCATGGCTATTTTGAGATGAGAGGAAGAATGGTGTTTGAGTACCTGAATAGTCAGTAATGGGGACCTAAAGCATGTGAATCACGATGTCATGGAGAGTTGGATACACTAGCTAGTGTAAGATTTTGATAGTGATGGTGTGGTCGGACATGGTGCTTGGAAAGCTCGGTGTCATGGTTCAGTGGGACCTTTAGCAGTGACTGTAGATTCATCACTTGGTGGCAAATGGTCTTCTTTGGTGTTGCAGAATTTGCATCTACATGGTCACTATTTGAAGATGTGCAACATCTTGGAGCCATGAAGGACCTTGGTAGTCTTTGGCTGAGATGCTGGTGGTGATTGATAGGTGTTGTTGGTTTAGAGTTTGTTTGCTTTATGTCATGGTATACTCTTGCTTGTGCATTAGAGTTTTGGCATGTTGCTTTGCTCTTGAGACCATGGATAATTCACTTGAAGCATGGTATCTCCTAAGGGGATGTGTAGATCATGGTGTCATGATAAGATTTTTGAAGCTTTGATAGTGGTGTGGGGTTTCTATATGTTTTGAGTGCATTGGTCATATGCTGGTGAACTTCATGGTTGCTATAGTATTGCAGATTGGATTCAGCATGAGATGACAGGTTGTTGATACTCATGGATGCATGGAGAATAAGGTGAGGCTGGAATTCTTATGAGAATGTTGCCGTTACAGTTGAAATTCTGAGTAGTCTGCACCTTGGTTGAATGTGAATTCAACAGAGACCTTGAAGGAGAATGCTCTTGGGTAAGTCACTTTGAATTGTATATCTTGGAGGAGCATTTTTTCTTTTCTTCTTGGTCTGCTCGGCAATGGTGTCACATTGAAAGGTATTTTCCCATTATATCTTTCAATTGTGTGTTATTCTTTATCTTTCATGGATATGAATCTTGAGTTGTTTTAGATTTTGGAGGATTCATAATGGAAGACATGTAGCATTGTGTATCTCATTGTCCTTTTGAGGATTGAAAGGAGATGGTTATATGGGTTGGTATGATCTTCTTTGAGTTGCTTACATTCTGTTGGATGTTGTTAGGGCTTTCCCTTTGGGGTGTGAGGAAGATCATTCTTGTCACAACTAGCATATAGAAGTGTTTGTCAAAGGGAATATGTTTTGATTTACAGTTTTCTCTAATCTGGTCTTGTTCTTCCTAATTGTACTTTTGACTTTAGATGTGGGTTTCTTGTGTGGTGTCGGGCTGGTCATAGTTTGTGGTCATGTGTTGTCACTTGGGTGATGACAAGAAAGTTCCTATGCTTCTTTCTTCAGACAATTTTGGAGGAGTTTGGAAGAACTGTGGAAGACAGTTGAGAGAAACATTTCTTGCAGCAAGTGGCACATATCAGTGTGGATGTTCCTTGTAACTACATGGTTACATTTCTTTATGCAGGGTTTGGTGGACTTGGTATGCTTGGATCATTTCTGATGGTGCCTTGTTTTCACTCATCTGGACAGTACCCTTGTAGTGGGAGTACTTGGACGTGTTTGGTCTTTTGACTAGTTGACACAGGGTGCTTGGTTGTTACTGAGATGGGGGGTTTTATGATGGCATGAGTCTATTGCTAGTTTTTCATACCTTTGAGGTATTGGTGATTGGATGGTTTAGCACGAGCTATGGGTGTTGGTTTTCAATCGCGTGGTTTGATTAGTTGGATGGAGGGCAATTAGTTTTATGGTTGTTGTTCTAGCTGTTTGGTTTCTTGTTCTGGAGAATGGTTTTGGTGTTCGCATTATGTTTTGCTGCTGTTGTTTTGGTGCCTTTGCTACTTGGAGGATCAAATGTTTGTGTTCCAGAGACTGGTGCATATATGTCTTGGCTTGCTCCTTTTCCTGTGTTGGATGTTTGGAGCTATAGCCTGAGATGGTGGACATTTTTTATGTCGTTGCAAGGGTCTTGGCTGGAGCATGGGTGCATGGTTTTGGTCCTTGTTCGGATGTTGGGAGGAAGCCTAAATTTCTTTGTCAAGTGGGAGATTGTTGGGAAATTGTTGCCTCAACATTCTGGTTTCCCTTGAAGAATTGGTCATTTTCTATGTTGTTCCTTGGTTTTGTTCGAGGCGAAACTGGGATGGAACCTGGCATTGAACTTTTGGTAAGTTCTAGGTTCTATTCCCATTCTCATTCTAACTCCACTTCCTTCTTTTGGTTCTCGCTTTCCTTTGTTCTGGCGGAGGCAGAACCATGTTGGAACTTGGCTCCAAACTTTCGATAAATTCCTATTTTTGTTCCCGCTTCGGCTTCGGCTCCAGTCTCCATTTTCTTGGTTGGTTCCCTATTCCCGTTCTAGCTCCAGTCTCTGCGTTTGCCTTGACGGTTACCGCCATACCACAGGTAGTGGTTCCACTCACCACGATATCGCGGTGGGATTTCCTATGGCTGGGTCTAGCGGTTACGGCCATACCGCGACCAGTCAAGTGATTGAGAGCAGTGGCCGCAGTAAGACCGCCAGTGGCCTGGTTGGCGGTTACTGCCATACCACGGCCAATCAAGTGACTAACTACCATGGCCACGGTAAGACCACCTATGGTTAGCTAAGATGGCTTATCGCCATACCACGAGGTGTGTTGGTCTGGGCTACGGTAGCGCGGTAGGAGCTTAGGGCAGAGTTTGACCAAGTTGGACTCGGTGGCAGTGCGGCAGGCGAATGACAGGTTGGCACATGGTAGGTTGTCTGCTTCTGGTTGGCTGAAGACAAAGGTGGGCGAGAGCTCGAAGGAGCTCGGATGGCTTACAGCCATACCATGAGGCATGTCGGTTTGGATAGCGGTAATGCGGTAGATGGCTGGGTGAGCTCGAGCGAGCTCACCGCCATACCGCGACGAGGTTGTTTGAGCTCGACGATAGCGCAGTGGAGGTAGAATGTGCTCAAGACTCGGTTGACTGAGTTGGACCGATTTGATTGACACTCAGTAGCAATAGGTGAATGAAATTTTGACACATGGAAATTTCTTTGAGATCCCATTGGCTAGAGAGTTATTTCCTGATTGTGATAGAGCTGTATTATTGATGGAAGGTTGACGGACGCATCTGGGCTGAGATAATGATTGTGTGGCTCGATGTAGCTATATAAGCGATGCACGTTATCAGGGAATGGTCAGTGCTTGTAGGTGGATAATTTATTATCTTGTTGATTGTTGTAGGCAAGGATGGGCTGAACAGGTATGCACATGGTGTAAGATTATAAATAATCTTGTGTGTAGTTCGAGTCAGAAGATGAGCCATATTAGAGAGAGGCTGAGAGTGTTTGAGCCGTTCAACAGTGAACACTTTGACTCATGGATCTGATAAGATGTGAGCTTGTGAGGCCAAGAGATTGGGTTGGTCGTGAGGCTAGCTATGACAGTCTTTGAGAGGAGTTGAAGGGAATCTACATAGTATGTCCTCAGGACATTGTAACTATGTGGAGATTCTATTCTGTGTTGCCTGTATCTTTCTCCAGATGAACAAGATGTAATATCCTGAAGAGCATAGCTCTAGTTTTGTATTGTAACCATTTTAGTTAATGAATAATACAAGTGAGATGAATGTTTTGGAGGTGGGGTTTTTTACTTGAAAAGGTTTTCCCCATGTATATCTGTGTGATCATAGTTTTGTCTTTCATGGTTATCTGTTTGTGTTGAATATTTTATTTGTTTGCATCCACTTCTCTTAGAGGATCAATGGGGGATCAACTGTGCCTATTTTTACTTTATGGCATAGTTGTTTTTGTGTTTGATGTGATTTTGATTTGAAATCACTAACGCACTACTGTCTTAGATGCATATCTTGATGACAAACCGAATCTGTATCCCTAACATCCCCTCATTCTAATCAAGAGGCTCAAAATAGATCAAATTTATATCAATATAGTATTGTTAGATTAAACAATGCTCTAAAATGTTTAGAGAAAACAGTTCACAACTCCCCCAATTTGGCTAATTGAGATAGATTAGTCACTATTAGAGATGAGATTCGTTGAATGATTGAGACAATTCGATCATTCAACCCTTATGATGAGATCAACATTGAGCAATTTTATTTGTCTCTTGCTAGGATTGCTAGTGGCACAATGAATTATAGAGAAGTTGCCAAATTAGTTTCAGTTGAAAATGTGTTAATCATGTTCCCTCATTATAGAGGATAAAATAGAATTAGAGGATATGTGGTTACAAGACCATGTAGATCCTCTCGTTGCACCATGCATATACCCTAGATGGTTGGCATCATATCATAGATGGCCTCACAATGATGAGCTGCCAACATATTTTGTGAAATAGTTATATGAAGAATTTTATTTACAAATAGATGTGGACTACACATCTCATCCTGAGCATACTGGCCAAGGTAAAGGCTATTTTTCTAATAAACCACAGTTTAGACATTTGGGTTTGCCACTGCCTGTGGACAAGAGGGCATTAGTTGGCCCAAACCTTTTGGTTTTACCAAAATGTGTGGAATTGGCAGCAACAGGGGAGTCAACAACATGCTCCACACGATCCAAGATTATTGATAGCATTGCCTCTATTTTTAACACAAATTGATCATATGTCATTTGATTGAGTTGCCAGTAGATACTTACTACACCCGCAGATCAGCCTTCCTCCCACATAGGCTACATCAACATCTTATGATCCATTTATTCGTGACAATCTACCTACTCCTTCAGCTATCGAGCATATGAACCACACAACTTTGTGTAATGTGTGTAGAGTCTCGGTTTCAGATTTACTAGCAGCATATTGGGTCATCAATGAGGACCATGGGATCTCTCTTGACCATGTACAAGAATTAATTAGACAACGATATCCTGGTACACATTCGAGCCATGGGGTGGCAACTCTGGGGGATATTCCCGAGTAGCCTATAGGATCCCATGCACATCATGTTTCTATCGATCCTTTAGCTTGTCCAGGTCGTCAAGATGTTACAAATCACGTTGCTCAGGTTATTGCGGTACCTGATGTTGTCCATGGTGCATATACTCAGCTTTTTTTTTGGCACTGATACTGTACATGCTACAAATCCTCATGCGATGTCTTTGCATTCTCGTGATCTTAGTGACATTGGTAGAGCCATTGATCAGGCACAACAGGTACTTGAATAATATATATATATATAAATTTAATTATGTTCTAAAAAAATACGTACGATACATGTTTAACATGTTTAACTCCTGATTGAAATTGTGTACTTGAATTTTTTTAAGCAGTATGGTGATTTGTCAAAGTTTGGAAATTTGGCACATGATGGCGATCCCATGCAACACACAACTGAGGTACATTTATAGATTTTTTTACATATATACATGTGTTGTACACACACACTTAAATTAAATTAAATTTTAAAATTTCATGTGTGCATGTACTTGAACACATGCATGACTTAGGGCATAGATCTAGAGAGCTTGGATCAGGACATGGATCCACACATGATGGTGATCCCATGCAACACATAGCTGAGGTACATTTAAATAATTTTATAATTTAAAATCTAATTACTCGATTTGTAAGTTTGGACACATTGAAAGTTTGTACACATACAAGTTTAGATAATTTCATGTGTGTACTTGAACACATGCAGGGTTTGGGATGAGGCTCAAGACATGCATCCAGAGAGCTTGGATTGGGACATGGATCCACACATCTTGGATTAGGAGAGGGATCATTCCATGGATCGGGGGAGAGATTGGGTGATGGATCGAGGGAGAGATTAGGCGATGGATCGAGGGAGAGATCGAGGGAGAGATCAAGGGAGATGAGGGAGAGATCAGGCCAGAGATCTAATGATTCTATTCACAGTAGATATCCCTCTCTTTGAGATCAGATTATTATGTTGTCCAGACACTTTTTATGATTTATACATACGTCACATAATGTATACATGTTTATGTTTTATGGTATATATGTACACTTGTTATGATTTACATCACATTCACACATGTGTGCATGTTTATGTTTTATGGTTTGTTCATAGATTTGTTATTGTGCATTATTATGGTTTTCAAACACTTGTTAAACATCTATTTACATCGTGCAAATTAAATTATGGTTTTAATTATTTAGCAAGTTTGTACAAGTTTAAATTTAAATGTAAATTATGGTTTGTTCACACTTGTTACACACATCTATAGTGACCTTACCTACTTAAACTTAACTAAGTTAGATCATGTATAACTATGACACACAATCTATATTCAATTATCATGATATATAGCTGTATGACCTAATCTCTAGCTAATCATATCAAACAACCATGCATAATCAACTTCCATTGCACTTTTTTTAGAATTAACTTATAAACATCTTTATATTGGAATTATAATACAAAAATAGACATGATCATACCACACTCTAAATTACACTAATCAAATTTTAAAAAGACATGTGTAAGAAAATCTTGGCGAAAAATTTAATATGATTAATCATAAAAATATCTTCATTAGATAATTGTCCATCATAATAGTCTATTCACTAAATACAAAGAAATTATGTTATACAAGGGTTAAGCTCGTTGTCTAGTACATTAGATTTCCTTGTAATTTTTTATCATCATCTTCTAAAAGTTAGTTTTGGTTTGATAAAACCAATCTAGAATAGATCTATCTATTAGTAATGGATATCTATATCAGTTATAATAGAATGCATAAATAATTTATAAAATAATCATCTATTACTCAAAACATTTATATCCTTTATTCAAAATAAAAATTTGTCATTCAAAATCCAAAAAATAACACTTTAGTAAAATAGGCCTAACAATCTTATCTAGAGCTAATGAAAATATGAAAATCTACCCAAAGAGAATTCATCCAATATTCTTTGTAGATAATAATTTAAAATTTATTTCAAAATAATAGAATTTGCAACATAATAGTTAGATCAAAATGATCTTATAGCTATATAAATACCATATTACAAACTTTAGGCACTTTGCTAAAAATGGAAGACCATTATTTACTTTTTATTAATTTTGAATGTTCTCTAGCTTACGTCATAATAAGAATGAGCGGTTATTTTATAGAGATTCAAAACTAAATAAAATAAATCATAAAAATTAAATTGTACTATACATATTGAACTATACTTCATCTAAAAATAGCAACAACCTTTACACAAATTTAATACTATCTTCTAAAAAACATTGTTAGGATAAAAATAATTCCTACATGTTGCAGTCCAAATCCTTCCTACACAAGCATTGAACTTGTAAAAAGAGAGGGGTAAAAAATAGGTGAATCAATTATGAATAAGATTAACTATCAAATGGAAAGGCTTTATGCTCATAAAACTATATTTTCTCTATGGGCTCCCACAAACCATCCAGTAGATATCATTCATGATCAATAGAGCCTCAAAGTGTTAGGATGAAAAAATGAACCACACTCCCAATGGAACTTTAGATTAGGGGGGGTCCAATGAAAATAAATATTTGATAAGAAAATTCATCTCTATAGACTAGAATGAGTTAGAATGAACAAGTGTTACTATAAAATATTAACAATGGATTGAAGATCTAGCACATGAGGTAGTACCAAATAATAGAGAAGGGAAGGGGAATAGGCATAGGAAACAAGATACTAACCATGCAAGAATATTTTTGATTAATTATCATTATAAAGGACCAAAAACTATAAGGGCTAGTGAGGTGGATGAAAAATGAATAGATGAAACCATCCAAAATATTTAAAAATATAGTGAAAAGTCTATGCTATATCTTTTCTATTATTTCTAACATTCAGGTAGTGACGTCCTAACACCATTTGCTAGTATTTGTACCAATATGAAACACCATTCTCTATAATCTACTTTGTTGGACTTATGCATCATTATGTGATAAATATTTGAACTATATGAATTTTCATATTTGATTAGGCACAACCTTCTCTCTCTATATAGGTGCCTACATAATCCTATTGTTGACTAAAACACATGGTACACCATCACTATTTAATTGGAACCATCTCATACATGCACAACTTAGAACTATGAGCCCCAAGTAAAACTAGGCAAGTTTCCTCTCTCAAAGATATACCATCTAAACAACCTATATCTAATGTTTCCATTCCTTTGTGTTCAAGTCATAAAACCAAGTTTCTCTACCCTTTTATAATTTTTATCAAATTAAATATTAAAAAAGATAATTTTTATACAAGGGTTATCAAATATTATAAAAGCTAATAAGGTATATTTAAGTACATACATTATCATAGATTGGTTTATATATATCCTATTAAGATGACCAATCAATATCACAACCTTTAAGAGCGTGTAAAAATATACCCCTCAGGAAGGGGAAATTATAACCAATCAATATATCACAACCTAAATAAGAGTGTGTAAAAATGGATTTTTTTGATTATAAGGTTTGTTGACCTATCACATTTAGAGAAAAGTGTATGAACATGTGATCTAATTAATGATTAGGATGAAGGGGGATGCTTAGGATGAAAATAATAATTTTCTAGGATGTCACATATATTAGGATATGAAAATGGATGATCAAAAATTTGAAGGTGAACAAGTTTAAGGTCATTCCATGTCAAACATAAATTTATACAATCAAGGAATAGACATGATTTAAAGCAATTTCTAGGAAAAATGTGAACTTTTTAATTTAGGAATTGAATATTATACATATGTACATGTGTACATGATCTAAGATTCAACAAATGAAATTGAAGATTCAAGTGAACTTAAAAAATATTCTTGAACTAAATTAAGAATACCACATGGAATATTTATGACCAAGCCTTTGAAAAAACCCATTCTAAAAATCATGTCACATGTCTAATCAATATATAAATATATAGATCTAGAGATCTATAAAAAGTTTGAGTACACACACGTGCATATCCAAAAAACAACTTAAAGCTCCGGGTACATAAAATCTAAATCCTCTCTATCTTTAATTATCTCTAAAAAATTTTCATGATCTTCAATAGACAACCTCCACTTTTGTTTGCAACGTCCTTTTTTAGGTAAAGTTTCTAAATTTATTTTTGTTGCTATAGCTAGGTGACTGCAATGTAGAACCTTTTGTCTTGGCATATAATCAACAAAATAAATACCATTTTTATCTATCTTTATTTGTTGATAATATGTGCCTTCAATAATCACCATTTGTCATTAATTCCACCAATTTGCTTTTTGGTTGTGTACATCTTAGCATATAGTAATCTACACCATCAACATTGTCAGGATCTGCAACAACAGCGAAAATATCTCCTATACACTCACCATATATATTTTAATCAATTTTAACTAAATTAAACACATGCTTAAAACTTACTTAAACATAGAATATATTTAAATCAAATTTAACTAAATTAAGATCAATTTCCATACCTGTAACAACTAAATCAGATACACGTTTGTAATCAGTTGAATGTTGAGGATCATAGAAATCGACATTGTCATCTTCAACAAAAGGAGGCATTGATATTAATTGTTTCATTTCCCATTGTGAAACATACCCATCTCTAATATTCTCACATTGAAAAATATTTGCATTGTTCTCAATGCAATCAACACAAAAACATGATTTTTCTCTCACATTAATTGCATAAGGCTTACTACTTCCCATTGCCATGATTTGATGCAGACTTCTAATACCATGAATTGCTTGACAATTATAAGGATTTGATTGATCAATATCTGTAAATTCAAATTTGAAAATTCAATTAAAAATCATGTACGTGCTTGAACTTTGAAATTCAAATTTTTAACAAATTTTGACTAGATGTCCTGTAACTTCCCAAAAATAACATGTGTTGTATGTTGAGTTGCGAGTGGAAAAATGACTTTTACACCATTCAACAATTTCATTTGCATTCCGTATGGAATTACCTAGAAGTACACATGTGTTGGCACAATTTGTCACCTATTACTTGAACAAGGAACTTAAAATAATTTTTAATTTAATTTAAATATATCTAATCTTTTCAAAAATATATCTACATGTTCCATATATATATATGGTGAAAGTTACTAGCAAGTTCATGTTGACAAAGTGCACACTTCACACATGCTCCAGCTCCATCATGCTCTCCTTTTCCATGTCCACTCTCATAAAAATTCCACAAAAATTTGGTGTTGTGTCTAGCATGTTGATGGCTTAACCAAACAAAAGCTTTTGAATACTTAAATTGTTTTGCATGAAGTTACAAATAACTACACTAAAACCAAATTAGCTCAAGTCAAAAAAGTAATTATATATATAGTGCAATTAGACTTGATTTAAGTCTCAAAATTAAAAGTAAATATAAATAAATAAAATTTTAAAAAATAATGTACACGTACCAGCACATCCATCAGACCATATCCAGTGTTGTTCTTGATTTATGCCACGTCGTCTCAGGTCTTCAAAAAAAAAAATTGAAACAATGAGCTACATAGCTTCTATCATGATTTGTATCATCATTGATATAAAAGTGAACCTCTTTGATGATAATTCGATCATCTTTGCTACTTTGTATTCCATCAACCTCCAGTTCGACATGCCTATAGAAAACTTTCACAAAGATTGCAACTTGCTCTGAATGATAATATTGACTTTGAATCTCAATTTGAGGACTAACTGTATAGTTCTAAGAGAAATATACAATAGAGAGAATACAACCTGGTGGAAAGCAATTCTTTGAATCACAAAATTGTTTAGCTTGTCATCTTGCACCATGACA
This sequence comes from Sequoiadendron giganteum, assembly GCA_007115665.2. Classification (NCBI taxonomy): domain Eukaryota; kingdom Viridiplantae; phylum Streptophyta; class Pinopsida; order Cupressales; family Cupressaceae; genus Sequoiadendron; species Sequoiadendron giganteum. Next base: position 428,501,776 of record CM021108.1, on the reverse strand, counting down.
ATGTTGGATATGTGGATATATGATATTGCAAAATTTACTCATGAATTCATTGTAAGGCAATCCACTCTCTTTGAGAATAATTTTTTTGTCCTCAACTCCTGACTTCATTAAGTATGTCTCATATTCAAATATCTTCCAAACAACTTGCATTTCATTATTGTCAACATGTAAAAGATTCTTCAAATCCCCACAATCATTACATACATTTTTTATACACTGAACATTGAATTCTTCCGAATCTTTTGATTTTTTGCATACAAGAGGCTTCACAAATTGTGTTGTACTTCCAAGGATGGCTAAATTTCGATCAATTGTTGTCATATATTTTCTATATGATTGTAGGTGTAAATCAAATTCAACATGATTTCGACAACAACAAGTTTCATGTACTTTATTTATATGTACAAATGATGGTCGTAGTGTCTCAACCATCCTTTGACAAATCTTCACATTTGAAAAATCTTGCTTGAATTCTTCAAAAAGTTCACTTTGTGTTGTATTATAAAATGTTTTGGATGAGAGATTTTTGTAGCATTGTCACTTATTATTTGTATAGTATCCCTTATATTGGATGAAACACGCAAGTGAGTAGTCCAATATTCAACCACCTATTTCTTTACATCTTCCGAAATTCTATCTTTTTGGGAAACCCTACAAATATTTACCCAATTTTTCTCAATTGTTTCATCTATTTGATTTCTCTTTTCAATATAACTTTGAACAGTTCTCCTAGAAATATTTAGTAATCCAATTTTTTTTTGAACTTGTCTTCTATTTGATAATTTCTTACTAGAAATTACAGTGATCAACGCTCTACGTGCAACACTTAAATCACTAGATTGACTCTTTTTCTCAATACATTATAATGCTTCTTGCAAGTTTTCAACAATTGTGTGTTTTAAATCTGATGAATTTTTCCTATTATCAACCCCTAACAACTCCAAAATAGGGGTCATTTCTTTTCATCTAAATAACTTTGCAACTAACTATGATGTTCCAATTAGAGATTTTTCTTCAAAAAAATCATTCCATATTCTTTTTTAGTGTAATTTTAATGTGCTTTCAGATAACATATCTTTAGATGAAATATCATTGAAAAGATAATCCTCATCTATCTCCATCATATTTTCCATACCATAGTCCAAAAAATTTCTATTATTAGGTTTAGTTTGTTCTTGTACCTGTACGTCACCTTGGTCATTGATATTTTCCATGGGTTGTTCTTCATGAAATGTTCCTTCACCCACTCTTCTCTTCCTTTGTCTTATTCGTGTTAGATTATACTTCCTTTATCTATTCCTTTTACACACCATCACAAATTGCACTAAAATTTGAATTCACTTGCATACAAATTTGTACACATGAGCTTTCAATGAAACATGTACAATTAATATTGCATAAATATCTAACACTTTAAAAAACAATGGAATAACATAAAATTAGTGATCAATAATAATAAAATCTAAGAATATAAATAGCGAAATTTTTTTTCAAATGCATTAATGAAAATAAAAACATAATCAATTAAATAAGTTGAAGATCAATGTACCTTCAAATATAGCTCTCCTATTGTTTAAATGCACTTTCTTTTGTCGAAATAAATATTTTAAATTGTCAAAAAAAACCATCTTTTGTTAGAATAAATCTTCTAACTTGTTGAAATAAACCTTATTTTTTTGAAATAAGCTTTCCTTAGTCGAAATCAGTCTTCCTTGGTCAAAATATATTTTACTGAATTCACTTGAATTGAAAAATCTAAACAATATATATATATATATTATATCGGCTATTTTTAGTTGAGTCACTTTCGGGCAACACATGTTCGGCCGAGCATGTCTCGGTTGAGTGGGTTTTGGTTGAAATAGACTCGACCGAACATGTCTAGGTCGCATCCTACATGGTAGCCAACTCACCCTTTTTCAGATTTTTTTGAAACATTCAACTTTGGTAGAGTCTTTCTCCTCTTAGAATTATTGTTTTGCAAAAAACAAAAATACCCTTTTGTAGAACTCGAAGTGGTGAATCCAAATATATAATTTTTTTAATATTTTGATTAGTTTTAATATATGTTATTTTTGAAATAATGAAAGTAGGTTGATTAGAAATTTAGAAAAATATAGTAAAATATATTAAATTTTTTTAAACTTATACGGTGTAGTAGAGGAGAGTGTCTTCTTCAAAAGGGTATAATTTATTTTTTGAAAATGATTAAAAAATTGAAAATAGTTGACGACTCATGAAAATTGTCAAATTATGACATGTTTGACTTTAAAATGTTATTATGAGAAAAATATACATCAAAATTTGATTATGTTTCCATGCAATAGATATTGAATTTAACTATTTG